>OW203735.1:17247651-17501233 GCA_934045075.1 Yponomeuta sedellus
GCCACTGCTACACGCAGGGATTATTTTAATTATGTTTTTTTTATCGCACTTTTATACATGCACAATGCGGAGGAAATTCCTTAAGCATTTTCTACCAGTCAACCTTTCTTTATTTGTTTATTTAAGGCAAGGTGAAGGAACAGACACAAGCACAGATAAAATTTGAAAACAAACAAATGTAAATAGACATAAAGTAGGTAATGCATCATTAGACCTTCACAATGATATAATATTAATAATAGAAAGGTGACGCTAAAACGACAAGTACTGTAAATAAGTATTATCTAGCAAAATGTTCCTCTACGACATATTTATCATATACTATCGACTGTGTGGAGGTCAGTGAACTACAGTGAGTCAAACACAAGCGAGAGGCCTCGTTCGTCTTCGGAAGTGTTTGGTGTCAATCGGCGACAACGTATCAGTCCCATTACGAGCGAATTTGCAACAAAAATGTAAAGGATGACCTGCTGTCGACTGTACATTCGTGTTGTCTGCACGCAGCATTAGACTATTAACGTGTATCCGGATGAAAAATAATATTTCAGAGCGACATCTCCCAGTGAAGCGCTCGTGGCCTAGTCGAACCGACTGATTGGAATCAATCACTCGAGTTAACCAATAACAGGCGCGGTCTGATACAGCATGGGTGACCGTCCCGCGGGGTGACGCGTTACTACCGTTAGTGACATTTTTCCAAGCGCTTCCGTGCTTCGCAAAGCAAGTTAAGACGTGGGTGACGGCTGTTAAGTAATGGCAATCGTAAAGCCATGTTAGAGGCCTTATGGGCGGCTTGATAACTTCTGACAGTAAGGCCCGCCAATGTCTTGCAAACCTCCACCAACCCGGACTCGGCCCCCATGGTGGAGTATGGCCTAACCTTTCTGCAATGCAGGAAGAGACCCGTGCCCCAGCAGTGGGGCCATACAGGGTTATAATAAAAATATTTTATTTCCATTACACGGTTACATTATATGAACAGTTCCTGACTCCCACACGAGGCAAAGCCTGTCTCGTGGGAGAGAAACATTGTTTTACAGTTACAATTTTACGCCGTTGTGATGCGAGGCATTAATGAGATAAAAAGGAAATAAATAGTTAAAAAAGAAAAGTAAAAATAATAGTGCTTTTTGCAATCGATCTCCCATTGTGTCCCTAACCTAACCTAAGACTCAAGCTTCGGACTCCCCTATTCAACTTCTGCGTGTTATAATTTTGTTACTCGAACTTCCTCGACCATTGTGCGCCTCTCGCAGTTTCCATGCACCCTGTGGGTCTATTCACAAGAGCATAGCTAACGATGTCGTTTTCATATGTTTTATTAAATATGTTGCGCTCATTAACATTCAATATAGCAAAGGAAGTAGCATTCATTAAAGCGCTCGTGGCCTAGGCGAACCGAGTGATTGAAATCAATAGCTTGGTCAAGCAACAACAGGCGCGGTCAGGTCATCCCGTATCCCGTGAGCGACCCGTGACTACCGCTAGTGGCATTTTTCCGAGCGTTTCCGTGCTTCGCAAGGCACGCTAAGCCGTTGGTGCCGGCCGTCATATAATCGTTATCAACCCTTATATGTCCCCACTGCTGGGGCACGGGTCTCTTCCTGCATCGCAGGAAGGTTAGGCCATACTCCACCACGGGGGCCAAGTCCGGGTTGGTGGAGGATTGTGAGACAGTGGCGGGCCTCACTGTCAGAAGTTATCAAGCCGCCCATAAGGCATCTGACATGGCTTAACGACTGCCATTATATGACAGCCGGCACCAACGGCTTAACGTGCCTTGCGAAGCACGGAAGCGCTCGGAAAAATGCCACTAGCGGTAGTCACGGGACGCTCACCCATCCCGTACCTGACCGCGCCTGTTGTTGCTTAACCAAGTGATTGATTCCAATCACTCGGTTCGCCTAGGCCACAAGCGCTCTTCGGCCGTCATATAATGGCAGTCGTTAACCCATGTCAGAGGCCTTATGGGCGGCTTGAAAACTTCTGACAGTAAGGCCCGCCGCTGTCTTACAATCCTCCACCAACCCGGACTTGGCTCCCGTGGTGGAGTATGGCCTAACCTTACTGCGATGCAGGAAGAGACCCGTTCCCCAGCTGTGGGGACATCCAAGGGTTGATAACATAGCACAGGACGCCTAGATTTAGAGCTAGTAACCTTATTTTTGTTAACGTGTCACAAGTTTTTACCTACGACCACGACAACTGGAACGCTGCCCAAGCGTCGGAAATTAAGATATACGTTTTACCTAATAAATGATCACGATTCTTCTTCTTCAGGCTATATTATATAGTCCAGTGCTGGACATAGCCCTTCCCTAATGAGCGCCATAGCGCCCTGTCTTCAGCTTGCCGCATCCAGCATCTGCCGGCAATTTTCGCAGATCGTCACCCCACCTGGTCGGAGGGCGTCCTACACTACGTTTGCCGAGTCACGGTCTCCACTCAAGAACAGGTTGAATCGCGATTAACCCGCTTAATAATAACTATGTACGAGTGTCGGGAGACATTAAGAAATACTAAGTTTTTTTTATTTATTTTCATATCTCTCTTTCAGGTCTCTGCGATAAAGACTTAAGTCTAGTGCAGATATTACCTACTGTAATATCATTTTAGTAAATAAATATCTTTACCTTCATCAAATTTTGAAAAAGTAAAAAAAATGCTATTCCCTATATTTCAGGACGTACGTGGTCACTCGCGTATGTATAACTTGTGTCCATTGTAAGAGTTGTTGTAGAGTCGAACCTGCCAATTCAATATGACGAGACTATTTGATTTGAGAAAACTCAAATACTTAATAATCTTTTTTTAACAAAAAATGTCATCGTAATAACGTTTACTGACCATCTGAATAGACTCTTTTTACTGGTAGCACAAAATTAACGCAACAAAGAAGTACAGTCAACGACAAATAGAAACGTCTATTTGTTCAAATCTGCCTCTTACACTGTCCATGATAAATACCACAACTTTTAACCAGCGACCGCTAAGAGTGACGTGAAGATCCTGAACTGCTCTCACTAAACTAACACAGCCCTCTACGAGCTTTTTCTATTCACGCGGGAAAAGAAAAACTTGAAAAAGCCTTTGAAAATCTAAACGAGTCTGGAAGAAAGTTGAAAATTCAAGGAAATATGCTCACAATACAAGCGACCGGCGGACATCGTCTGCGCCCAACGTTCACGGACAGGGAAGTCAACAAAGCCTTATTCTGTGTCTGTAAATTTTCAAGTAAGTATTCCAGAAATGGCGCGTCAAAGGACCGTTAGAGACGGCATTTGGGGGGATAGGCCTATACCCAGCAGTGGGCAGCGGAGGGTGGATGATGATGATACGAGAAAATAACAAATTCAAATTCGGGATAGATATCTATGCGATTTGGGGAAAACGGGGTAAAAGTCCTTGATAGTGGACAATAGAGGAAGTATGTAGGTGTAAGATCATTTTATTAAGAGCATAGAAAGAGGCAATACACATTCTAAAAAGTAAGTATATTGTGCAAATATGGAAGTATATTGTGTGTAGCTTGTATGAAATTATGACTGTGAAAATAAGTGGTTCCATTTAAAATACCAACTTTCAGTATTATTATTATTTCTTCAATCACACGTCGTTATCATGTACCAATCTGACGATCTCTGTGGTGTAGCGGTAGTGCATCTGCCTACCATGCAAGAGGTCCCGGGTTCGAATCCCAGCTGGAGACAAAACAAAACTCCAGTTCTTGAATGTGTACATGTTAGTGATGTCGTTGCTTCTGGTTCCCACGACACAGGGTATCCCAGTGTAGGGCCAGAAACATATTATGATCGTTTACTTCAATTCACTAACCTTACATACCAGATTATATTAGTAGCCATACTAAGTATACAAAATATGGCAGTAGTGGTCATTCAGAATTTAAAGCTTGATTGTTTGCTACGCTTTTTTGCACAAAAACAGGATCGATAAGGTCTTCTCTACATTGATTTATTTCGTGGAGGCACGGTGCCAGTCAATTATCTTTACAGAGACCAATCCTCTGTAAAGACGATTGATTGAACAGATTTTGTTTTGATGTGATGTCGGAGAAGGCAATAAGGCATCCCTTAGATAGCAAGGAGAACAAACGACTTTATCATTGAAAAATTCTCAATAAAAATCAAAGATTGATAAAATTACAATTAGTATTGTAACAATTTTTACTAGCTAAAATACATTTTGAAGGCAAACGTGCTAGAGGAAGGCGCCAGACAAGTTGGGCGGATGCCATAAAAGCGGCAGCCGGTGGCATCATGTACCAGGCAGTCAGGCAGCCAAGCAGGCATGGAAGCAAGAAATTTATAATCCTAATCCTCAGACATGAAGGAGCGACAAAGAACCAGGTAATTTCCTTCACAGCACTAAATCCATAGGCGGTGAAATAAATCCGCCTAAAAGCGGCTAAAATCGGGGGAATCCGGCTGCTGATATTTATCAATTCGATATAGACCCTTGTATGTCCCATTGCTGGGGCACGGGTCTCTTCCTGCATTGCAGAAAGATTATGCCATACTCCACCACGGGAGCAAGGCCGGGTTGGTGGAGGATTATAAAGCAGTGACTGGCCTTACTGTCAGAAGTTATCAAGCCGCCCACGAGGCCTCTGACATGGCTTAACGATTGCCATTGCATGACAGCCGGCACCAACGGCTTAGCGTGCCTTGCAAAGCACGGCTAATATTTATGAATATCATTAGTTACCGGCACAGAATACGCCCGCGGGCAGCCAGCAGTGGAGAGCACTCGCCTTTGTCCGCGTCCGCGACACACGAGCGTAAATAACGAGCGACTTGAGCATGTCCATCCAATCGTTAGGGGGGCACTGGTATGCTACTTGAATTTGTAGGGTTATATCTTTAATAAGTGAACTACTTTTTGTAGGTGCATAGATATAATACGTACATGGATAATGAATTCTAAGTCAGTTCGTCAAATAAAATTCAAAACAAAAACAACACAGGCCGTCGCGTTTTTGTGTACGTCCTACTAATGTTATTAACGCGACAGTTTGTGAGTATGGATGGATGGATGTTTGTTACTCTTTCACGTAAAAACTACTGAATGGATTTTGATGAAACTTTACAATAATTTGGCTTATACATCAGAATCCCCTGTGTCCATCCGCTGTGTGGTGTCGGCCTAGAGACACCAACCCAAATTCTTCCCGCGGGTGTCGTAAAAGGCAACTAAGGGACATGTTTATGTCCAAGGGGTGGGCAGCAGCGCCCCCTGCAGTAAAATTCCTACAAACTGCAATCCCCAACTCGCATGCCTAGCGTGGGGATTATGAGCATTACCGGGGGGTAAGTGCAAGGATGCGCCATCATTGGGGAATGTTGGCACATCCTTGCACTATGGCGCTCACAAAGGGAGGGCTATGTCCAGCAGTGGACTAATATAGCCTGTAAAAGAAGAAGAAGATACGAGGTCTGCTACTTATGTATGCGGAATAGAAAAAATAAACAAATGTATATGGCTAAATATGCTTTTATTGTTTTTCAAAGCATTCTCCACTATCATCGATGCACTTTTGCATTCCATGAAACCAATTTGTAAAACACTTTCCACTCTGATTGAGGTATCTCCAAAATGTGCTGTTTGAACGCATCTACGGCATCTTCACGGGTCGAAAATCGTTGACCACGTAATTTATTCTTTACATTTGGGAATAAATAGAAATCATTGGAAGCCAAATCAGAGCTGTACGGTGGATGACCCATCAATTCTATTTTTTGACCATCCAAAAATGTAGTTGTTTCCTGAGATGTATGACAGCTGGCATTGTCATGGTGAAGTATGATTCTGCGTCGGTGGTTGTTTTGGCGTATTTCTTCAAATACTTCCGGCAAACAAATGATCGTGTACCACTCCGAATTAGCCGTTCTGCGATTCTCCAGTGGTATTATAGCCACATGGCCATTAATACCAAAAAAGCAGGCCACCATTTGCTTTACAGTGCTTTTTGCACGAGCCACTTTCGTAGGGTTCGGTTCATTTTGAAACACCCAAACTGTTGATTGTTGTTTAGTTTCGGGATCGTACGCGTAGATCCAGGATTCGTCACCTGTGTAAGTATTATAAACAGATTTTGAGTCACCTCCGTTGAATTTTTTTAAGCTTTTCTTGCACCATTCGACGCGAGCATCTTTTTGATCCTGAGTTAAGTTGTGCGGGATCCAACGCGAACAAATTTTTTTACAGACAAATGTTCATGTAATATCCTATTTAATGCTCGTCATACATATGCCCAGAATAGCCTCTATCTCGCGATACGTAACATGGCGTTCTTGCATTATTAGTTTTCGCACAGCTTCAATATTTTGTGGCACAACCACCGATTTCGGGCGACTTTCTTTAACTTTGTCCGTGAGCTTACTGCGCCCGCGATTAAGCTCACTAAACCAGTGATACACGGTCGTTTTTGATGGAGCTTCACCACCAAAAGTCGAAGTTAATTGATCTACGTACTGTTGTTGAGTTAAACCAGGTCGAAAATCATAATAAATCATAGCACGAATATTTTCACGAGTGAGTACCATTTTTTCAGCGATATGAAATTTTAAACCCAACAAAAATAAAACACTAACGTATATAAGAGATAAATATTAGCGGCCAGTATTTAAAAAAAGAACGAATTTGACCACGGAGGTCAGACATTGCGTTTAAAATTATTGGAATCCCAGATTCCGCATACATAAGTAGCAGCCTATGTATATCAGAATAACACATAGGCTACAATTTATTATGATATTCTATGAATTGTCCAAAATATGACGATAAGTGTCAACTAAGTAGGAAAAATGCTACCATCTGCGAACTATTCTGGCGTGCGGTGCCATAACTGCGCTGCCAAAATCTTTTCTACGCCACGAAAATAAAGCTCCTTGAAATACTAATCCTGCGCGGACGAAGTCGCGGGCACCAGCCAGTGACGACGGTTATAGACTATAAACGTCAAACTTCAGGGCACAGGCTTTCTCTCTGAGAGAGAGTATGGGCTTAATTATCACGCGTGCCCACCGCGGATTGGTAATTTCTAGCGCTGAAGTATTTGAACAACTCAGACACTGTGGTTTTCTCACTGTGTTTTCCTTCACAGTTAGCCGCTGGTATGGCTACTATCTACAGTAATTTCACAAATGTACATAGCTAAGAAACCAAAATCAATGCCCGCCAATGGGAATCAAACCTGGGGCTCTCGCTTCCGAATCCATTGGTCTACCCACTGGGTTACCGCCGCTTTCATATTATTATTTAGTTTTATTTTTATTCATAACAAAGATAAAAGTCACTAATTTGACAACAAACATACCGCGGTGGAAACCAATTCGAGTGATTTCAATAAAAAATGTAACAACGGAATAAACAAAAATTATAATGTAATTTTCTGTGCTATTAATGGTATTCAATTGGATGAAAGGCTTCAGAGCTTCATATTGAATCAGAGGATGGGAGAATACATCCATTCAGGGTCATTCAAACAGAATTTTCGATTCGCTAAACCTGGCCGTAAAAAGCACGAAATATCTTTTCACAGAAAGTCGGTTTGCACTAAAACACTGCTATAATAAATATTTGATTTGTATCATGCACATTGAGCAATTCTTTAAGAAAATATTTCGTTTTCTCGTGACTACGTGTTCAATTCTGAAACTTGCCTGTTAGATCATGTTAGTAATTTTCAGCAACTTCGTTCTTGGTACGTCTTTAAATTTTTTTTCATCATATTTTTTTTAGGAGTCAATATTTGAAAAACCTCACTGATCACAAGTATTTCACGGAAACAAACTCAAATTTCGTATTTTAGGAATTATCTATTTTCGTAATTATGTACAACCAGCTAATAAAACAACGAAAAACCCTAAAAAAAAATCTTTACAGTAAAGTACGTCCCAGGCGGACATACATTGACCAAATAGGGGATGTATTAGCAAAATGGAAGATAAAAGTACCCGGAACCGGCGTGCGTGCATGCAACAACTTATGAACGTTGATGAAGCGAAGGTGATCTGTCAGGATCGTGGCAAGTGGCAGCCTGGTCTCTGCCTACCTCGCTGGGATACAGGCGTGAGGTTATGTATGTATGTAGATAGATAGATAGATAGAGATAGAGAACACTTTATTGCACAACCAGAAAACTATTAAAACCATGATTCTTAAATCTAAGTAATGTTATACAATTGGTGGTCTTATCGCTAAGAGCGATCTCTTCCAGACAACCTATGTATGTATGTATGTATGTATGTATGTATGTATGTATGTATGTATGTATGTATGTATGTATGTATGTATGTATGTATGTATGTATGTATGTATGTATGTATGTATGTATGTATGTATGTATGTATGTATGTATGTATGTATGTATGTATGTATGTATGTATGTATGTATGTATGTATGTATGTATGTATGTATGTATGTATGTATGTATGTATGTATGTATGTATGTATGTATGTATGTATGTATGTATGTATGTATGTATGTATGTATGTATGTATGTATGTTTCTTTACACAACAAAAAGTCACGACTCTAACCCGGAGGTGTTGGCAAAGAGGGTTTGCCACTTGCCACGATCCTGACAGATCTCTTTCCCTTAACTACTCTTTTTACATTAGTGCGATTTGCGTGACGCTTCAACAACAGTTACCGTGCACGCAAGCCAGTTTCGGGCACCATTTTTTTTTTACTTTTAAGGATTTATTTCTAACTAGCTGACCCAGCGAACTTCGTACCGCCTAACAGTCAATTCTTAATTTTTTTTATTTTGTCTCCATAAGAACCATCCTCGTACTTTAAGAAATATTCTAAAAAAAGAGTTAGCGAAATCGGTTCAGCTGCTCTCGAGATTTACCAACACATTCAGTGATTCATTTTTATATTATAGACTAACTGACCCAGCGAACTTCGTACCGCCTAACAGTCGATTCTTTATTTTTTTTTATCTCCGTAAAAACTATCCTCGTACTTCAAGGAATATTCTAAAAAAAGAATTAGCGAAATCGGTTGAGCTGCTCTCGAGATTTGCGCTTACCGACACATTCAGCGATTCATTTTCATATTATAGATTAGAATAAATTAGCGTTTTTTCTACTTGAAATGAGAAAAACATCGTCACTTCTTGGTCGGAAATTAAATTTTGTTAGTGAATTTGAAACTTTATATTTCGATAGTGTTTTGAACAATTATCAGTTCCTGGGCGGAGATACAGAGGAAGACCAAAACCCAGGTGGATGTATGTAGTGACGAGAGACCTCATAAAGTACGGAGCCTCGATAAACGAGGTCATTAATAGGGCGGAGTGGAGAGAGAAAATGAGGAAAGCTGACCCCACCACTATGTGGGTCTGAAGCTGGGAATAGAGAGAAGATATGGAGTGTTTTTAACAATCTGCTACTTGACTCTCTTTTCAAATAAGTCTTAAATCTTTTGACGATCTCTGTGGCGTAGCGGTAGCGCATCTACCATGCAAGAGGTTCCGGGTTCGAATCCCGGTTGGGAACAAAAAAAACCCAGGTCTTGGATGTTTACATGTTTGTGATGTCGTTGTGGTTCCCACGACACAGAGTATCCTAGTGTGAGGCCAGAAGCAATGTATGAGCTTGTATGTAAATGTTAAAAATATGTTAAATGTTTAAAAACCTATTTAGAGGCTAAAAATTTCACCCATGCCGGGATTCGAACCCGCGACCTCTGGCTATCCGTACCAGCGCTCTACCAATTGAGCAATTGGTACTCAATTGGTACTCAAAGCGCTCTACCAATTGAGCAATTGGTACTCAATTGGTAGAGCGCTGGTACGGATAGCCAGAGGTTGCGGGTTCGAATCCCGGCATGGGTGAAATTTTTAGCCTCTAAATAGGTTTTTTAAATTTGTTCCTTAGCACGGGTTAGTGCATTAAAAATAAAAATAGTGTAATATGTTAAATGTTAAAACAATTGTAAATATCTCTTCCATTAGACCAAACAACATTTTAGTATATTTTTTGCAACAAAAAAATCGATTTTACAACTTTGCTTTGATATATTTTTGTCTATGGTTTGAAATCCAAAAGCTTGTAAACAAAGTTTGACACTGAACATTAAAATCTGTGATTGATCTGTGAGCGTAGTGAAATAACAACGCAACAGTGAAATCGAGTTAACATGCAAAATATAGCAATTATGATTATCATTATTGCATTGTTCGAGAACACGTCAATAAAGAGCCCCGAAAAGTTGTGGATTCGTGTACCCAGTGAAATAAACATACGAGAAACTTGGCTCTAACTAGAGAAAAGAGACCCCAATTCTTTATCGACTGAAACTCGAGTGCATTTATGTGAAGATCACTTTGATGTAATTTAATAATAAATGACCACAGAAACTGTCTGACAGGATGTTTGTTTACAAACCAAAGATGCTTACAAGATGGCAGATAGCGTTTTCACCGTTCCAAATTAAAAGCGGAAAATATTTTTTTTAAATTGCAAATTTTGCTGCCATCCTGCATACTTAGCAAATTCACAGGATGGCAGTTTATTTTGTTTTTTTACGTTTATTACTACAGGAAATATTCATTTATCTCGTCAAATTTGATACGAGTTAAGTAGCGGCGTGCTTGTGCTCATTCAAACAAAATTCTTTTAAAGTCAAGAGACGAGAGAAATTTTGCTGCCATCCTGCATACTTAGCAAAGTCAAGTATGCAGGATGGCAGTTTATTTTATTTTTTTACGTTTATTACTACAGGAAATATTCATTTATCTCGTCATATTTGATACGAGTTAAGTAGCGGATTGCTTGTGCTCATTCAAACAAAATTCTTTTAAAGTCAAGAGACTTCCAATACAAACAAACGCTTAAAGGTTGATTTTTTCATATAAATTGACAGCCTCAACTTTTTAGATGGTACGAAAAAGAAAACATTCAGTGGTGTTGACCATTGATGAAAAGGTTTTTAGGTTTGTTTTATTGCCATAATACTCTGTAAAAGCTTCTAGGACAATGGCGAGTTAAGCTCGCTATTAATAACAGGATAAAACAGTTCTGCATTTTTCAATATTCAATCCATAAAAAAGTATCACCTATCATATTAAGCCCCGATTTCCGATCCCATAACTCTCGGTAGCTCATTCATATGATACATACGACCCAATTTGGGAGGACTAGATAAATGACACCATTCAATATATCCAATAATTTTCAGAGCAACATTATTCATGGGACGGACCCGACCAGGGTTTCCAGGTAAACGGTAATGACCCTACAAACACGGTATTTGGGGTTGGTACTCCACTGTCGTGTATTATTTCGATATCAACCCTTGTATGTCCCTACTGCTGGGACACGGATCTCTTCCTGCACCGCAGGAAGATTAGGTCATACTCCACCGCGGGGGCCAAGTCCGGGTTGTGCGGAGGACTGTAAGGCAGTGGCGAGCCTTACTGTCAGAAGATATCAAGCCGCCCGTAAGGCCTCTGACATGGCTTAACAACTGCCTTACTGCCCAACAACTGCCCATCTGCTTAACAACCACACGAGTTCCCCATTATAGCACAAACACATAATTTGGTTCAAAATACTTATGAACAAAAAAAAATAACTCACGAATTTTAAACTCTTGCTTATTGGAAGTGGTTTAAAAATAAATCCCAAAAAAACAGATGTAATAAGTTATGTTTCGTTATAATATAACTTAATTTCATATAAAAAAACCTTTTTTTACTTATCTACGGTTCTTTGTAATTTTCATCTGGCAACACCGGACTTGACCCAGTTACAAAATTTTGAGCTCGCAAGCTATTCGGATGCAGAATCGATACCACATTCGCTAGTTATGGCTTGTTATTACATAAATAACAGTCTGTTAGCTTTTAGAATATACCTTGGGCTCTAGAGTAGGTTTCGGTTTTTGCCGAGAACACACGAGTGTCATACTACTTCCTGCTCTGTAGAAAACTAAAGTGGTTTAAAAATAAATACCAAAAAAAAACAGATGGAATAAGTTACGTTTCGTTATAATATAACTTAATTTGATATAAAAAAACCTTTTTTTACTTATCTAAGGTTCTTTGTAATTTTCATCTGGCAACACCGGACTTGACCCAGTTACTAAAGTTTGAGCTAGCTATTCGGATGCAGAATCGATACCACATTCGCTAGTTATGGCTTGTTATTACATAACTAACAGTCTGTTAGCTTTTAGAATATACCTCGGGCTCTAGAGTAGATTTCGGTTTTTGCCGAGAACACACGAGTGTCATACTACTTCCTGCTCTGTAGAAAACTAAAAAACAGATGGAATAAGTTACGTTTCGTTATAATATAACTTAATTTGATATAAAAAAACATCTTCAAAAGATATTGACGATCGACTCAGATGAGTGGAAAAGCCGTTTTTATTCTCGAGAGGATAAAGTAAATTGAATTTAGAACATCGTGTGCACTAAGTTTGTGAATTAAAAAAGTGTACCTATCTTGTGATTGTAAACGTTTTTTTTGTTGCATTTAGTCATTTCCTCGCTGAGGTGGAATGAAAAGTTACGTGTTGCACTCGAGTGCAAAGATTTTTCACCTCGTGCTCTTTTGATTCCCTCGCTAACGCTCAGGATTCTAATTTTGTTTTAGTTAGCTAATTAATTTTAGAATCCTTCGCTTGCTCGGTTATCAAAATTGAACACGCGGTTAAAAAGCAACTTTGCACTCTTGTATAACAAATAACTATTCTTCACTATTTTGAAAAGTTATGTTAAGTTTAGTGTCACATTAGTTTCGGTATTTCTAATACACGAATATATCCGATTCTATCCGATTGTAGCCGAGGTATATTCTAAAAGCTAACAGACTGTACGTTGGACTATCACAAGGCATAGTTAGTTAGACCTGAGATTTCCGCACTTAGCCTCATAGTTGGGCCATTGTACGTAGCAAGCGCTGAGGTACGCTTACACCTCAGACACTAAGGTTTCCTTACGATGTTTTCCTTCACAGTCAGCGAGTAGTATTGCCACTATAATTTCACAAATGTAAATAACTTAGAAAACAAAGTCATTGGTACATAACCGGGGTTCGAACCCACGACCTCCCGATTGAGAAGCCGGCGTTCTACACCGCTCCGCTACCACCGCTCTTAGCGCAAGGCATTTGACATAGGAACCCATTTAATTTTCGAATTCCGTTTGACACACTGTCTTTGCGTGGTACATCTATGCTCCCAGAATTCCCTTCCTCCGCAAACGCTATGTTGATAAGTACAAGATGGCCGTGATAAGCTCGGATTATCGACATGCACCCGCCGCGATCGTATCTCCCCGCCGCCTGCAACGCCTATTATGGAAATTTTAATTAGCAAGATGTGCTAAGTTATTGTTTGCTTCGGCAAAACTTTCGAGGGCGAGTCTACTAAACGCATAGTTGTTCAACAGAGTGATATTAATATGGGGGTGTTTGTTTGATTGACATCGAGAGGTGCTTATATTCTTTTTAATGCACTAACCGGTGCTAAGGACAATTTTAAAAACCTTTTTAGAGGCTTAAAAATTCCACTCATGCCGGGACCAGAGGTCGCGGGTTCGAGTCCCGGCGTGGGTGGAATTTTTAGCCTCTAAAAAGGTTTTTAAATTGAGACGTGCCAACTCATAGACAAGAGTGTTGTCTATGAGTTGCGTTAGCGCCACTATTAAAAGATAAGTATTGAACGTCACCGTCGCTGAAACTTACGACCTTGATATTTTGCGCACTTGCTCAGTAATGATAACAATAGATATCAACCCTTGTATGTCCCCTCTGCCGCGGCACGGGTCTCTTCCTGCATCGCAGTAAGGATAGGTCATACTCCACCACGGGGGCTAAGGCCGGGTTGGTGGAGGATTGTAGGACAGTGGCGGGTAGCATCGTAGCAAATGACCGACCCTGATCTCTGCCTATCCCTCTGAGATACAGGCGTGAGTTAATGGTATGATAAATTGTTGAATTCTGGCCTTAAAACATAATAATTAAAAACCATTGTTATGGGTGGTCCGAACCTTTGACGACCTCTGTATCGTAACGGGAGCGTCTGCCTACCATGCAAGAGGTCCCGGGTTCGAATCCCGGCTGGAGATAAAAAAAAACCCCAGGTCTTAGATGTTTACATGTTTGTGATGTCGTTTTTTCTGATTCCCACGACACAGGGTATCCTAGTGTGGGGTCAGAAGCAATGTATGTGCCATTATGTAAATGTTATGTTATAGATGTTTAATCGCTCGTAGCCTAGGCGAACCGAAGGCGCATGGAATCAATCACTTGAGTTAATCTACAACAGGTGCGGTATGTTGCAGGATTAGTGATCGTCCCGTGACTACTGCTAGTAGGATTTTTTTCGAGCTCTTCTGTGGTTCGCAAGGCTCTTCTGACAATAGGGCCCGCCACTGTCTTACAATCCTCCACCAACCCGAAACTGGCCCCCGTGGTGGAGTTTGGCGTAACCCTCCTGCGTTACGGTATAGACCGTAACCAATCATATTTGTCGAAACAAAAAGAGCTTCGATGATAAATTTAGCACCAAGTGAAAGATACGCAGCAAACCTCAACAGAAGCGCATTAACAGACGGCCAGTCCATTAAGTATGCAGGCCCGTACTTCTCATCAGTGTAAATCTGTTTTATCGATCAATTTAATAAGCACACTGGGCCGTCAAAGCGACCGCGTGGCAATAAAGTGTGATGAATGCCTCCCTTAATCAAGCTTCAGATAAGCTATCTCTCAATATCGAGAAAATTTAACGGAGCTACCGCGAAATGGAGAGCAGCATGCGTAGAATTAACTATTGCGGCTCGATACTTTGACATAGCGTACGACATACCATCTACATACTTATATTAATGGAATTTAAATAGAAACAAAGTGTCTTTGTATTGTTTGTCAAAGTCATGACAAACCAATCATGACAAATTTATTGCTACAGTCCATCCAATGGTTGTCTGGAAGAGATCACTTTTAGTTATAAGGCCGCCGTCTGTACTCTTAGGCTAAGAAATATTACGTACAATAAAGTGTTCTCTATCTATCTATCTATCTATCTATCTATCTATCTATCTATCTATCTATCTATCTATCTATCTATCTATCTATCTATCTATCTATCTATCTATCTATCTATCTATCTATCTATCTATCTATCTATCTATCTATCTATCTATCTATCTATCTATCTATCTATCTATCTATCTATCTATCTATCTATCTATCTATCTATCTATCTATCTATCTATCTATCTATCTATCTATCTATCTATCTATCTATCTATCTATCTATCTATCTATCTATCTATCTATCTATCTATCTATCTATCTATCTATCTATCTATCTATCTATCTATCTATCTATCTATCTATCTATCTATCTATCTATCTATCTATCATGACTTTGTTTAATTTTAAAGTAATGTACATTTGCGAGTTGTCTTAATACCACACGCTAACAGTGAAGGAAAACATCTTGAGGACACCCGCCGCTTGGTTGGCTCCGCAAGTGTTGACTTCTCTTTCCTGTGGGCTAGGCTGACTAATCTGTCAGGATGATATAAGCTCTGGGCAAGCCTACACCATCTTAAATCACGTCATAGGTACTGTTTAGTTGAGAACTGAGTTTTTCGCTCCCATTTTTGGCTACTAGAGGGCGTTGTGCATTTCTAACTCCCAGTATGGTTGTGTTTCAGTTTTAACTATGTCTAAGAGTACTTATACAATATATCGAGTTTTCCCGGACCAATTCGTTGTTTCCGTTGCATGTTCGTTGCATCCGAGTGGTCCCTTCACCTATTTAGTTAGTACATTGAATTAGGAGTGGGTCGTTGTCCGCTTTTTTTGACGACGAAACACAACCGTTTTTTCTGGAACGAAAACAGGTCCTCGAAACGGTCCTCGTTCGCAACTGGTTTCATTGTATGCGAACGAGCAAGGCGCAGAAGACGGTCAAACGAGAGAAACTCTCGTTTCGTCTCGTCGACAATCGTCTCGAAGACTAGTAAAAGAAATGGTTGCGGAATGAGGTTGAGGACTAGTTAAAGTTTCGATTTCAATATTTTTTTCTTTAAATTAATGAACTTCCCTTCATACTATACTATTTTGATTTTTAATGCACTAACCCGTGCTAAGGACAAATTAGCACGGGTTAGTGCGTTTTAGCCTCTAAATAGGTTTTTCTAAATCAGGTTTTCTTAAAATAGGTTTTTAGAATATACTTTTCCAGGCTTAGGACTAAACATTAAAACTAAACTTTAACTTGAGTAAAAAATAAATACAAAATTACATAATTAATATTCACAATTAGTAAGTAGCATTAAATTATTAATTCAAACGGAAAAAATGTAAACAATAACCGTCACCCACGAGCTGCACGATCGAGCGAGCGAGCGAGCGTCGCGACTCGTTGCCGACATTAGACGCTATACCAACGATATTATGATACACAGTAATGACCACCGCTTTGCGAACGAGACGAAATTACGAAACATCGGAAAAATTAAGTTGTTTTACACGATATTCGACTGTATACTCATAGACATAAAGATTACTTTATTGTATCACAGACCAAAACGAACGGAACGAGCAAGGAGCCGACGACGACGACGTCGCAATGATCTCATTACGTTCTAGGCTCTATTAATATAGCATTAATGGACATATCCGCGTCAAACAATCTAAGGACTGCTCTCGCGACGAACAAACGCTATCACTGCTTTAGAGTCGCTGGCACTGCTTTAGAATGAAACGTAAAACGGTCCTATCGTCGCGGAACACAAAACGGTCTTATAAAACGGTTCGTCTTTGCAACGATCACGCCTACATTGAATAGATCTATATTACATAAATTAGTTATATAATTATGTAATACAGAACGAGGAGAACCAGGAATGAGGAGATTCGCAAAAGAACCTGAGCTATTGACATAGCTCCCAGCATTGCTTAGTTGAAATGGCAGTGGGTGCGGCACATAGCTCGAAGAACTGATGGCCGTTTGGGTGACAAAACTCTGACCATGACGCGACGCATACAAATCACTCGCTTTATCACCGGACCTGTCCGTGGGCGCAGTGAGTGTTGTGTGAGCAGCTGCGAAAAATTAAAAGTGTCTACCGACAATAATTAACTGTACTCGCCACTTTAGTCTACCCGAGACAATGGCAACTGTAACGCTGCCGAAACGTCGGGAAATAAGCTAATTACGTTTTACCTAATAAATAATTGCGATTAGACCCGTTTAGTATATAAATGTATAATATATGAGTATTGCAGATCATTAAGAAATACCTTTAAATTCACACCTTATATTTAAACTCCAAGGACGTTGACACTTGGACGGACGGACGAAACGAGAGCGGCGGCCAAGCTCAATAAGCTAATTTACGATATAACTGTCAATCGGCAAGTAAAATTTATTCACCATTCTTTCACCATACTTGCTGGCGACACGGACGAGATAAGGGCCGACTTATGGCCACTTACCGACACTTAAAGAAGATCTCGGTGAGATAAACACTAAAATACGTGATCGGATCATCAGTGAACGCCGATGGGGCGCAGGGGCGTGGAGCGACGAAGTGGTTTGGATGCGGTGTTGACACGTTTTAGCTAAGGCCATATTTTTGGCAATATAAAATGAGATAAGAATATTTTTTATTGTATACGTGGAATGAAACAAACAAAAAAATAACACAGATACAGTACAATTGGCGGCCTTATTGATTAGAGCATTTTTTTCGAATCAACCTACTACGTAACGGAGAGTTGAGTTGCGGAGAGAAAAGTGAGACGGGAAGTTGGTGCAAATATCAATATTGACATACATACTTATACTTAAAAATTATATACTTACATAAACCATTAGATAGATAAAACATTTATTCACATAAGACACATATCATATACATATCATTACATATCATAAGATAAGAATATTCTTTATTGTACTCTGGAAAAACATACATATTTTATAGCATATAGTAATTCATTAGTAATTTATTTGTCGATACTTTTATGTCACTTATATAAAGAATCGTACAACGCAGTGGACTTAATACCACTAGCATTTACTTTTGAATATTCCCAGTAACATCAAAATATGTACATTGCATTTAGAGATTTATAGATAAGCCATATTGTGGAGAATCTACTAGGTATATAAATGTATGTTCAGTTAATTATTTAGTAACTGCTGTATTGTTGCTGCGTTTTGCGACGCTAACTAATTAAGTAAAATAAAGAGGCACAGGTTTCATCACACAATTCAGACAAAGTACTGGGAAAAATTACAGGAATACTTTAATGACGTTGCGGTTTTGAAAGATTTTCCCAGTGTTACAAATTATTGGTATCGAAATGTTTTATATGATCACAATATAAATCAAAATGTATATTACAAAATATGACCTAAAAATTATTAGTCAGGGAGCGTTTCTTCAAAATAAATCAATTTGACCTAGAATAAGCAAAAGTTGAAATATTTACTCCTTTTTTTAATTTACCAACAAATAGGTAAATTTAATTTTACATGATTGCATAAAACCTGACACTACGGAAAAAAATGTTTTTAAGTAATTTATTTCTTAATAACATGCCCTGCGCACTGTTACAACGAAAAAATAAAAATCCCCAAATTCCCAAGATTACCACTAACATTATTGGGAATATTCGCAATCTTACCGGGAACGGCAGAACAGTCATTCCTGTACATGAGGTTGATGGATTTATATATTAATTTCCTTCTATTTAATATGACGCATAGGATTTAAGTTAAAAATACCACATCCATTTATTGCTCAATAAAATCATCCGGGGCAGTAAGTCTCTTTTAATAGTATGCATAATGTTTGTATCTTTTAAATGTTGGAGATCTTAATTGGTATCACATAACTTCTTTCCGGCCACTAGCGTTCGTATTCGATACCGATGTTAACATTTCAATGTTCCGATGTTTTAATTAGACTCATAAGACATAGTACTCAATATCAAAGGTTCAACTCAGTACTGCCGCTATTATAAGAGTTCAATTACTTATTTGCAGTTAGGTTAGTGGCCGATATTTACTAGCGTTTCCTAAGACAGGAGATTTTAAAATAGTTTTGCCTGCTGAAAACTTTGAATTGTAAATTACAATTCTCAAAATCCACTTGATTAAATTAAAACTAAACTAAACTAGGTTCAGTTGGGAGAGCGCTGGTACGGTTAGACCTCTGGAGGTCGCGGGTTCGAGTCCCGGCGCCCGGCACGGCGGAATTTTTAGCCTCTAAATAGGTTTTTAAAATTGTCCTCAGCACGGGTTAGTGCAACAAAAAGAATATAAACTAAACTAACTTAAAATTTTCAACTTCCTGTAACAAAAAGGTATGTAACAATTTGCCTGTATATTTATTTATAGATTTATTTTTTATATAAGGTTGAAATTCTGTAGAGAATACGTTTGTATTCACCCGTCCTTTACTGCCATGCAATTCGTTTGTAAGGTGTTGTTGTTATTTCGGAGATATTAGCGATGTTCAAAAGGAATGCCTAAAGAAGGTGATCGTCTAATAGCGATCATAATTTTATCTTTTCACTATATTCACCTCAACACAGACTTTAGTCTAACCTGTGTCCGCCGTAAACTTCACCTATGTCGTTCATTAAAGATAAGATAAGAATATTCTTTATTGTACACCAGAGCACATATTATAAGACATGTAAAGTTACAAAGTACAATTGGCGGCCTTATTGCTAAAAGCAATTTCTTCCAGACAACCTTTATTTTAGTTTTAGTATTAAAGCTTTATCCACATTACATAAGGCCGTCGAAGCGCGGCCGCAACTTTGTTATCAACCCTTGTATGTCCCCACTGCTGGGGTACGGGTCTCTTCCTGCATCGCAGAAAGGTTAGGCCCTGCTATACATTATCATAATCATAATCAAACGGCGTCACTCTACTGCTGGACATAGGTTTCTCTCAAGACACACCTTTGAGCCCGAACTTCGGCTCTCGTCCTTCAATCACTGCCACCGGTTTGCGAATGTCGTCGCTCCACCGGTAATAAGGTATCCTACGTTGTGTTTGCTGATTCACGGTCGCTACTCAAGAACCAGTCTATTCCAGCTATTATTAGTGGCAGATATCACTTTACAAAACAAAAATAATTCTTTCTTATTGCGGCGCAGCGGTGTGGTCACCCGCTGACTGTGAAACCGAAGGCCTCGGGTTCGATCCCCGGCCGGATCAAGGTAGGAAACGAACTTTTCTAGTTTGTCTCGGGTCTTGGATGTTACCTATGTATTTATTGTATTAAATCTATCGTCCAGTTAGCACCTATAACACAAGTCATTTAGTTGTACTTAGTATAGGGCTAACGAGATCTGTGTAATATTATGTCCATAAATATTAATTAATTTATTTATTTATTTATTTACGAAGTAAATTGGAGTAGCAATACTACCACAATCCCCCGCTTATTGTGAGGTAAAACATCGTGAGAAAACCTGAGAGTTGCAATTGTTAACATACCTAAGCGCAGACCGGTGATAGAGAAGCGTTAGAATACTGGCTTTTAAATCAGGAGGTGGTGGGTTTGAATCTCGACATGTTTTTTTTTTAAGTTGCGTACATTTGTACATTGAATTTCGTTATCAACCCTTATACCTATGTTCCCACTGCTGGCGCACGGGTCTCTTCCTGCCTCGCAGGAAGGTTAGGCCATACTCCACCACGGGGGCCAAGTCCGGGTTGGTGGAGGATTGTAAGACAGTGGCGGGCCTTACTGTCACAAGTTATCAAGCAGCCCATAAGGCCTCTGATATGGCTTTACGACTGCCACTATATGACAGCCGGCACCAACGGCTTAACGTGCCTTGCGAAGCACGACAGCGCTCGTTGCACATTGAATTTATAGTAGCAATATCACTCGCTAACGGCTAACGGCAAAGGGAAACATCGTAAGGAAACCCTAGTGTCTGAAGTGTGAAACATATCTCAGCGCTTCCTACGTACAGTTGCCCTATAACCATGAGTCTAAGTGCGCAAATCACAGGTCTAACTATGACCATGCAGTTATTTAGTAACACGTTGTAGGTTAGCCTAATTTATTTAAAAGATCTTACTAAGCATCGAATCCTTCACTTTGATCTAAGCGGTCATCGATTCCCTAGGGCATCCGCAAAGCAAAATATATCGATACGTACGCTAAGGCAAAATATAAAATGACCATCATTGACATTTCCATTCATATAGGATTGCTCTGTACGGTTCTGTCTTGTAAAAAGCTGTAGCCACCAAATGTAAGTATTTTTTTAAATATTATTGATGCATGCTCGGCGTCAATCAGTACCAATGACTTG
This sequence comes from Yponomeuta sedellus, assembly GCA_934045075.1. Classification (NCBI taxonomy): domain Eukaryota; kingdom Metazoa; phylum Arthropoda; class Insecta; order Lepidoptera; family Yponomeutidae; genus Yponomeuta; species Yponomeuta sedellus. The sequence goes on from OW203735.1 coordinate 17,269,001, forward strand.
TTTTTTTAAGTTACGTGCATTTGTGGAATTGTCGTAGAAATACTACTAGCTAACCGCGAAGGAAAACATCGTGAGGAAACCTGAGTAAAGTACTTCCTAAAGTACTTCACCGCTTGAAATTGCCATTCTGTGGTGTGCACGTGTAGAAATGGAGCCATTACTGTCTTACTGTTTAGGTATTGCCTTAAGTAGAGGCGTCATTACCACAAGTGCCCACAACGGATTGGCAATTTCAAGCGCTTCTGTTTTTCTGTAAAGGCTTCATTATATGCATTGATGCAAATTTTAAAAAACCTATTTAGAGGCTAAAAAATCCACCCATGCCGGGACTCGAACCCGTGCCCTTTGACTAACCGTATCAGAGGTCGCGGGTTCGAGTCCCGGCATGGGCGGAACCGGACCGCACCTGTTGTTGCTTAACTCAAGTGATCGATTCCGATCACTCGGTTTGGCTAGGCTACGAGCGCTTTTGCACTTACCTAGTTACAATCTAAACTTTATAAATAAAAAATTGATGATCTTTACGTAAGCGACAGTATCGATACTTTATTAAAAATATACCATTCCTATCCCTATCATATCTCGAGAGTCTTCAGACCTTTGAGGCTCTCTCAAAAGAGGAGCGTTTTCTTTCATTGAATTATTACTTTGGCGGAGGCCGGCTGGTTTCGTTACTGAATCTCTTTTAGAGTCTCGTCTTCTGTTATCGATTATACGTTCGGAAAAAATGACTTTGCCCTTTTACGTGACTTCCTGTGACTCATATCAGGATACAAAGATGAGGTGCGGAATTGGTGATTCTGTCAATGAATTTTAGAATAATGACAACGGTATTGTCCGACGTATTCATGGTAATGAGCGTAAAAGCCAATGAAAAAAAGTAAAATCTATGATAAAGGAGCATCATAAACGCGCACAAAATCATTGTGAGTCAAACTTTGAAATTCGAGTTCCGAAAGTGATGTACGTATTGATGAGCAAGATTCCACTGGATTTCATACACATCGTAACATAACATAAACTCACGCCTGTATCCAAGAGGAGTAAGCAGAGACTAATAATGCCACTGGCCTTGATCCTGACAGATCACTTTTGCTTCATTAATGTTAGTTAGTCGTTGCATGCACGCTTGCCGGCTTCGGCTACTTTTTATCTTGCCGTTTGCTAATATATTTCCTATTCGGTCGAGGTATGTCCACCTAGGACGACTTTTACCGGCCCTTCCACCCTCATTTGCTTTATATATTTATTTCGTCAATCTATTTTCCTTCATCCTCTCCGCAACATTCCCTTCTCAATTCTTTCGATTTCATACGGTGAATCCTGAAGTTCCTTAATTCGTTTCCTTCAGCTCTCTTAGATAAGACAACATCAGAATATCTTTATTGTACACTGAAAAAACAACAAATACAAAATAGTTACAAATGTTACAGTACTATTGGAGGCCTAAAAAGGCCGCTAAAAGCAACTTCTTCCAGACAACCTTACGGTGGAAAGTTGCTAAAGAAAAATAGAAAGACGGATAGCCAGTAAATTTGGATATTGATATATACTTATACATCTTATACTTAGATGCGGATTGACCTTAAAATATATATTTAGGTACCTCAAAAGAAGATAAGATAAGGATATTCTTTATTGTTCCACTGCGCGATCGAATCAGGAATGAGGAGATCCGCAGAAGAACCCGAGTCATTGATGTAGCTCGAAGAATTGCTCAGTTGAAGTGGCAGTGGACGGGGCACATAGCTCGAAGAACTGATGGCTGTTGGGGCGAAAAAGTTCTGACCTGAGTGCTTAGTGCGAGTTTGACAGATCCAATCGAATAACTTTACCACCGCGTTAATCGAGCAGTGAGTATGAGTAAGTTAACCGTTCGAACTGGCAAAACGCTGTCACAGTACAACTCGCACTCGCGTTTATTCGCGTTTTATTCTTATTGTTATTATTATTATTATTATTATTTATTAGTTACTCCAACAGTATTTTCACATTTCATTTAAAAACTACTTATTCTAAGGTACAATTCCGTGTGAAACACCTTTACAGGAGTATACAACTTTACAGCGTTTTGGCTGGTAAACGTGTTCACTTCTCAACGTAAACCATTACAACTCGCACTCAGCAATTTTAATTTCCATACTTGTCGCTAGGTGGCGCTTCCTCGATGCCATAGAAATATGAGTTTACGTTAACGCGATCGAGTAGTTAAAAAACTCGCACTAAGCCCTCTGGTGACCGCGGTTCGGACGACGCAGCGTGGGCAGACCCTCCACCAGATGGTCTGACGACCTGGTTACGGTGGCGGGGAGTCGCTGGATGCGGGCGAACCTGCAGTGGGCATCAAATGGCTGATGATGATGATAATCCTTTGTTGTACAGCAGAGCACATATTACAAAACATGCAAAGATACAGAGTAAAATTGGCGGCCTTATTGCTAAAAGCAAACCTCAAAACTTCCCAAAATTTAGTAGCTACTAATTAAAAACCTATTTAGAGGCTAAAAATTCCACCCACGCCTTTATTCGAACCCGCGACCTCTGGCTATCCGTGCCAGCGCTCTTTCCAACTGAGCTAATGGGCGACTCACCGGTATCAGTGAAATTTCGAACCTCTTTACACTATTCTCTGTATAACGTACAGGCATGTCCCGCGTTCCAGCGTTCCCGGCATGGGTGGAATTGTTAGCCTCTAAATAGGTTATTAAAATTGTCCTTAGCACGGGTTAGTGCATTAAAAATAAAAATAGTATAGCTACTAATTAAATTCACTTCAAAGAATCACTTAATAAGCAAATCAACGTCTTTCGTCGACTTCCGCAAACGCAAACATAAACACGGACTAAATTAAAGTTCCAGTTTCGTCTCGCTGCTTCACTCTTGTCTAGGCATTTCTCAACCCTGTCGTCATGCACTGGGCACTAAAATAAAAGCACTCGCAGCACATCACACCGCTCGGAGGACATACGCTGCGGGGCGTCTCGCTTCCGAGAAACTCATTTTAGTCACCTTGGAACAAAAAGGAACGTCACGGAGTATCTTGCGCAGAAAGAGCAGTTCATTTAAAAGGAAATATGAACTTTCTCTTACTACTCGACTAAAGGGAGTGGGCGACGTGACGTCACCAGTTTTTTTTCGCGTGATAATTGACAAATTAGGACATTCACTGTTTTCGTTACCAACCCTTGTATATCCCCACTGATGGCGCACAAGTCTCTTCCTGCAACGCAGGAAGGTTTGGCCGTACTTTACAACGGGGGCCAAATCCGGGTTGGTGGAGGATTGTAAGACAGTGGCGGGCCTTACAGTCAGAAGTTATAAAAGCCGCCCATAAGGCCTCTGACATGGCTTAACGACTGCCATTACATGACAGCCGGCATCAACGGCTTAACGTACCTTGCGAAACACGGAAGCGCTCTGAAAAATGTCACTAGCGGTAGTCACGGGACGGTTACCCATCCTGCAACCTGACCGCGCCTGTTGTTGCTTAACTCAAGTGATTGATTCCAATCACTCGGTTTGCCAAGGCCACGAGGCTTCCACTGTATTACGCGTACCTACCTACCAAATCTTGAACGATTCTATAGCTAACTGTCAAATTAGTATGGAATCTTACAGTAGACGATCGGAATCGTTTAGGACTTGGTGTGCATCATTAGGCTATTGAACTACAATAGATTTGCCTTTAATAATACAGTATATACCTAGTATGGATATACTGTACTTAAGCAGAGCATATGATCGAGCATATTACGATGATTTCCTTCATCATACATATTATTTGAGGAAAAAGTGTTATTGGCGTAATTTGGTGGTTTTTGAAAAGATTTCGCTTAAGCCATTCATCTTTTAAGCATGTTATGTACTGAACGTGATCAAAAAATCTCATATGAAATCAAGCAAAACCCAATACACACATACTAGAAGAGCGAGAAACCTTTACTAAGCTATGCGCATCATCAAGAACTTAAGAATACTAAAAATCATTCGAAGTTTAAGAATTTATGAAACTGTCATGTCTGGTCAGCGCATACTCTTTTAGCTCGAGGCGAAAATTGATAATACCAAGATTACAGCGTTCATACACAAACGATCGCAAATGGAAAATAAGTCGCTAGCCGCTTCCCATGAATGGTTTATTCATTAGCTTTTAAGAGTTTAACCTGTCCATTATTTGTTGCTTCTCTCACATAATTATTATGCATCTTTAGTTTAAATTTCGCAGCGTGTGTTTTATGTTTTTTTTTGTAAAAAGTATATTGTGACAGCCTTAAGTGCCACGGGCGCGTTGTATTTATAGTTAAACGCTTTGCTTACATGATAAAATGGGTTCAAAAAAGCGTTTTAAATAACCTGTGCCGCACCAAATAGTCCTTTACTACAACAACCTTAATGATAGGAATGGGTATATATATATTGACGACCTCTGTTGCGTAGCGGTAGCGCGTCTGCCTACCATGCAAGAGGAAAAAACCCCAGGTCTTGGATGTTTACATGTTTGTGATGTCGTTGTTTCTGGTTCTCACGACACAGGGTATCCTAGTGTGGGGCCAGAAGCAATGTATGTGCCAGTATGTAAATGTTATATATATATTTACCGATAACACAGATTAAAGGCCTGCGCAGACGAGGGACTTTTGTCCCCGACGGACAAAAGTCCCTGAATCGTAAAAAATGTCCTCCGAGTACTTTTCGTGGACTCAACGCCTACAGTGTGCCGTCATTTTGTTCCCCGGAAATTTAGTGAAGCATATGCTATGGAAACAAAAATTACATGTTGTAATTTACATGAAGTTGAAAAAGAAAGGCGTTTTAAAAGAATTTGTCCAGTCCGGTCTCTTGATGTCCTCGGTAACTTGAGGGAATGTTTGTACGGGGTACTTTTAGTCCTTCGTGTGTGTTATTTGATACAATTTATAAGAGATCTATATAGAGATAGGATAGCCCCTCGTCTGCGCAGGCCTATAAACATAAAAAATTACGTACATGCACATACATTGCTTCTGACCCCACACTAAGATAGGTACCCTGTTCCATGGAAACCAGAAACAGCAGCATCACAAACATAAATATTTTTTTTAAGTTAATGCCTGAAGACTTTCTTAAAACGAATCAGCTTAAGCCAAAGTAATCCTTTAAAATTTTAAAGCATACACGTCATTTCCTTTGACCCGCACTAAACCGCATCTGTGTCTATCTGCAAACTTTATTTTACGCTCCCAACAACCCTTATCGCAACCGCGCAAGGGTTACTATCGGGTGATTTATACGCGCAGACGTGGAATGGTATCTTGGAATCGTAGTAAAGACCTTTCCCTTGAGTCAGAAGTTCTTATCTAAGGAGTTGCCGGTCCAATGGTAGGGGCTTCATAAAAATTTAATGGCTCTAATCTTTTTAGAACCCTCGAAAAGTTTCCAGTTGGTGATAACCCCGGGTCGGGACACCCGTAAAGTTGGAATCGACTGTGTCCCACTTTGTTTTGCTCCTGGACGAAAATTACGACTCCATTTTTAGGGTTACGAACCACAAAAGGAAAAAGATTTTAAAACCTATTTAGAGGCCAAAAATTCCACCCATGCCGGGATTCGAACCCGCGACCTCTGGCTATCCGTGCACCCGCTCTATCCAACTGAGCTAATGGGTGACTCACCGGCAACAGTTAAATTTCGAACCTCTTTACACTATTCTCTGTATTACGTACAGGCAGCGACATCTGGCTGAAGTAGATTGCATCACTTACAGATCCGACTACCTACTTATCTACAGACAGCAGAGGCACAGTAATTGGGTTCCATTTGGCGCCCTCGGAACCCTAAAAATACGATTGCAAATAATATCTCTATGGGTTTTTACTTGTACAGATATGAGCCTCTTTGCTTATATATGGAAAATGAATAGTTTATGTTCCTTTTCATTTTAGAAGAAAATTCTATACGCTAAATAAAGCTTACATAACCTTACACTAAATAAAATCGTACAAATACAGCCAAATAAAGGCGAAAGTTTGTGAGTGTACACATTTGTTACTTCTTCAGTCAAAACGGCTAAACGATTTTAATAAAATTTGGTATAGATTACACTATTTTTATTTTTAATGCACTAACCTGTGCTAAGAACAATTTTAAAAACCTATTTAGAGGCTAAAAATTCCACCCATGCAGCGACATCTGGCTGAAGTAGATTGCATCACTTACAGCCCCGACTACCTGCTTTGCAGTTAGGTTTTTACATTGGAATGATATCGCTGTACCGACATGATTATACTACTTTTATTTTTAATGCACTAACCCGTACTAAGGACAATTTTAAAAACCTATTTAGAGGCCAAAAATTCCACCCATGCCGGGATTTGAACTTGTCCTTTTGAAAATTGTCCTTAGCACGGGTTAGTGCATAAAAAATAAAAGTAGTATGAAAAAGACTTTGTCAAGGCGTTTTTTCTTAGGAACGGGCGGTGTTGTTAAGCTGACACTAATATCAATATTACGAGTATATTCAATATCCTTTTATTCTGGTGCAATGAAGGGTCTCTATCTATTTTTTTTTTATTATACTTTATTGCACAATAAACTTTTAACAGAATATAACATAAGAAATAACATGTACAACGGCGAGCTTATCTCTGAAAGAGATTTCTTCCAGCAAACCTTAGAGAGTCGGAGAAGCAGTAAAAAGCGGGTCTATCGTCGTCAGGCTATACTAGTCCACTACTGGACATAGCCCTCCCCTAAAGAGCGCCACGTTGTGCTATCATAGGGGGTAATGTCCATTATCCACACGCTGGGCATGCGGGTTGAGGATCGCAGTTCGGTGGAATTGTACTGCAGAGGGCGCTGCTGCCCACCTCCTGGTTTGTGTCCCTTAGTCGCCTTTTACGACACCCGCGGGAAGAATTGGGTTGGTGCTATTCTCCAAGCCGACATCACACAGCAGGGTCTATAAACGGTCTATAATCTATATAAGGTCGACGAAAATTTAAATACCTCCATACAGACTCAGGCCCTTGTCCAAATTCATGCCGGCCCCCAGCGGGAATCGATCCCACGACATGGTAATCAGACGATATACCGATAGACCAACGAAGCAACTACTTACTGCCGCACTGAGAGACGTCCATTTAATTTAATGTTAATTTAAATATCATTATCATTCACTTATTATCAAAGAAACAGACAAGGACAACAGCATACTTAACGAAGATTAACTTTTGAGTGCGGCGGTAAAACTATTCTTATTCTTAACTAAAAGTTTGTGCGGAACCCTCAACGCGTGAGTCTAACTGACACTTGTCTTGTCTAATCTTTTAGGTGTCTTGTTGTAAAAAGTAGTGCTTTTTATCTGTGACAAAGTGTGTTGTGCAATTTATTAAAATGATTTACTGAGTTATCCCATGATCTTTTATTATTTTGTTTTTCCACGCAACGTAACTACAAAATTACCGTAGTAAAATTTGCTTTAATGTGACAGTAAGAAACACAAATGAGTGCAGTTTACACTGTAGAGTTTATGCTTTAAAAACCTATTTAGAGGCTAAAAATTTCACCCATTCGAACCCGCAACCTCTGGCTATCCGTGCCAGCGCTTTACCAATTGAGCCAATGGGCGACTCACCGGCATCAGTGAAATTTCGAACCTCTACACTATTCTCTGTATTACGTACAGGCAGCGACATCTGGCTTAAGCAAATTGCATCACTTACAGCCCCGACTACCTAGTTTGCAGTTAGAGTTTATGCTGTTGTGTCTGTATTGAGACGGGGACAGAAAGAGACTGCAAGCTGTTTGCAAAGTTGAGTGTGTTGGGAAAATTTGACGGTACAATAACCTATCTTTATGCACTTGCTTTAGTCAGTCAGATAGGAAGCGCTCGTGGCCTATGTGAATCGAGTGATTGGAATCAATCACTTGGTTAAGCAACAACAGGCGCGGTTAAGTACGGGATGTGTGAGCGTCCCGTGACTACCGCTAGTGGCATTTTTCCGAGCGCTTCCGTGCTCCGCAAGGCACGTTAAGCCGTTGGTGCCATCTGTCATACAATGGCAGTCGTTAAGCCATGTCAGAGGCCTTATGGGGCGGCTTGATAACTTCTGACAGTAAGGCCCGCCACTCTCTTAAAATTCTCCACTAACCCGGACTTGGCCCCCGTGGTGGAGTATGGCCTAACCTTCCTGCGACGCAGGAAGAGACCCGTGCCCCAGCAGTGGGGACAACAAGGGTTGATAACGGTAGTCAGTCACGTTTTTCATAATATAGTCGAGTTTGTAGACAAAATATAATTATATGGAGTTTTTTTTGTGCATTTTTTCTCGAAACTGATCTAGAGTTTGAATTGTAACGTTCATTAAGCCATAAAATAATCATTAAGCCATGTTCATAAAACCTTTTCAATTCATTTCATTTCATCAGTCAATCTAGAGACCCATGAACGGAAATTGCTCTTAGCATTAAACCTGACGTTTGTTCAAAACGATGAGATCAATCAAAACCGACATGAATAATATCTGTATTTATGTTCCGATTTTAATACTGCCGGAAATGATAGGGGTTTCAAACGATTGACACGACCTAAAGCCACTTGCACGAGGCCGTTAATCCTGATTTAAAACTATTTAAACCTGATTCTCAGTGTAAAATTCTATCAAAATTGTATTAAAACTGGATTTAAGTGAACTGCGGAAGTGGCCCTTAATTTACTACCTGCAAAAACAACACTTGGAAAAATAAGACATTAAAGCCAGGTTTTTAAGGTCTTAGTACGCTCGGACAGAGTACGCCATCCGAGTAAACTAATGCTTCTGATTGGACGGTATTTCGTGACAGCACTAAAATAGACAATCAGAAGCATGAGTTTACTCGGACAACAGCATAAGTTCAATTTGGACGCGTGCATTGCGATCTCAATCCAGGATGATCATTTTACATTCGACTCCCACGCTATGCTTTCGCCAAAGTGATTGGCGGTGGACCATACCCTTCTCACGAGCCGCCGCAGTCGAGCGAAAAGGACTAGATTTTCAGCCTAATTCTCGATCGATACAAGGTTGACTTTCTATGTCGCCTCAATCCCTCGCCACGTCGCGTGCTAAGGTCACATAAAATGTCGTTTAGTAGTGAAGCATGCTTATTGTTTTAAATGGCAGCCCGCCCAGCGCTAACGCGACACGGGATTCAGGGCCGCAAGTCTCCTAAATGTTATCTATACCAGGCCACTCAGAAAGTTTTGCGAAAAAAAGTTTTTATGTATACGACACTGGCCACTTGTAATTGGTTTGAAAACGTCGATTATTTAAAAGTAAAAATATTACTACACTATTTTTATTTTTAATGCACTAACCCGTGCTAAGGAACAAATTTAAAAACCTATTTAGAGGCTAAAAATTTCACCCATGCCGGGATTCGAACCCGCAACCTCTGGCACGGATAGCCAGAGGTTGCGGGTTCGAATCCCGGCATGGGTGAAGTTTTTAGCCTCTAAAAAGGTTTTTAAAAATATTACGGTTCGATTTTCAAATTTCCCTCCGTATTTTTTTGAGAGCCAATTCAAATTTTCTTGTCTCATTAAAAAAGAGATCTGCATCGAGAACATTTTTGTGCTATGATTTTTTACGATTTCAAATGTGCCTTAAAACCTGATGAGTCATTTGATCGACTTTGAATTGATTTTATGGATGAAGGACCTTCAAAAGCAACCAATCTACCACTGGCGAGTTCAAACGCGGTCGTCTTACTTTGGGGGATTAACAAACCACAGAACAGTGGAACAAACGATTGGTCGTCCTACAACGACTGTCACCGAAGAAAGTGTGCTGGCAGTAAAAAACTTAATTCAAGAAAACAGACGAATTACGTACGAAGAGATTCAACATACACTGCAGATTGGTTCAGGAAGTGTTCATAAGATTTTGCACGAGCACCTTCGCGTAAGGAAAATAGTTCCCGTTGGGTGCCGCACAATCTCACCGAAGCTCAGAAGCAGGCCCGTGTGGATTGGTGCCGTGATATGTTACAAAACTTTGATGCTGGCTCGTCACGTCGCGTTTACGACATTGTGCCAGGTGACGAATCCTGGATTTATCAATGTGATCCAGAAACAAAGCGTCAGTCCACAGTTTGGCTGTTTCAAAATGAACCAACGCCTACGAAAGTGAAGCGATCGAGAAGCGCAGGAAAAATTTTGATCGCTAGTTTCTTCACTTGGGGTACCTAATTTCAATTCCACTTCGAGACCAAAGCAGCATCAACGTTGAATGGTATAGCACAAAATGCCTGGCAGAATTTTTTCTGAATTGAGCAACAAGCGACCGAACACCGGGCTCCGCGGGGTCGTACTTCACCACGACAACGCGCCCGCGCACTCTGCGATCAAAACGAGGGACTTCCTGGACTCCACACCGGTCAGAGTCTTGGGACACCCTCTTTGCAGTCCTGATTTGGCTCCGTGTGACTTCTTTTTCTTCCCTAAAATTAAAAATCAATTCAAAGTTACATTATTGGATGGATACAGTTTTCATCGCCGGAAAACGCGCTAGCGGCGTTTAAGAAGGCCGCGAAACATGTGTCTGCGAAGGGCTAAAAAAAATTTTTTGAAAATTGGTTCAGACGCTTGAAACTGAACTGGTTGTATAGAGGCTGGTGGAGAGTTCTTTGAAAAGATTTAATAAAAATATTTTTCATAGAAGTTAGTTTTTTAGTTTCTCTAAACTTTCTGAGTGTCCCACGCCCTCGATCCTCTGCCAACGTTCCTAAACTTTGATTCTGTTATTTCGTTTTTACACTCTAGTAATTAGCAAAGTGCTTTTTGTGACAAGCCTGCCAATTCTACTTTATTGACAGTAATTAGATTTCTATTAATGAAAAATCTATTTTCAAATAAAGAATATGATTATTGAAAGCGTTTATTATCATTACTGATCCACACAAACTTTTTACTTAATATTATTGTTATTAAAAAGCGAAGCATTTAAGGTTTTAAGATTACCTATATCAAAAAAGAGATTATCACAGTTTTTGATTGGAAAAATGTATTACAATGTTGACGACTATATTAATGACAGATTTAATGGTACTATGCTTATGTTACTGTGATCTGATTTTTATTCCGACATTAAGTTTTTATTATTTTATTCCAATTATTGTAAATAGCTAAGTACCTGTTAATTTTATTATATGTAAAAAAATAATGGCATAATTAATATAGTAATTTCATTGTGTCTAATTATTATTTAGTCTAAGATAATTGATTATTTGATTGATTATTTATGTAACAAATAAGCACACCGGTCGGTACATCATGATGGATCTTGACAATCTTTTTGAGAACTTTAGTACCCATGTTCTGGCAAATAAACGATTTTACTTTTACTTTACTTTAAAATATACCTCAGGGAAGTAAAATACACCTTTAGTTTCTTTCTGCTGTGGTTTCCGTACTTACCCTCATAATTCGATCACTGTACGAAGCGGAAAGTAAAACAAACACTTGTAATTTGTAATAAAATATTAAATTAAATACGACTACGACTAAAACTGATCTTCTATGAAGAAGCATCTGCAAAAAAATGTCTCCGACGTCACGGGACGAGTCACGATCCGAAGCTTATTTATTTAATTTCACTGACGTCTAGGTTTGATAGTACGTGCCGCATAATTGAAGTAGCACTCATGTTTATGTTTATAATATCAAGTTTAATTTAGCCAAAATGGACTCTGGGCCTTGTTCCTCTAATTCATGGTTGGTCAATAGAGTAATAATAACTCGGCCATGTCAGTTTTACACTATTGGTTATAGTGGGACATACCACGCGGTGCATGGTCGATTGGAATTGTGACAAGAAACCACTGAAAATGTATATTATACCTGAGAGGCTGAGACGTTCACATACTCGTACACGATATCACAGTTTTAATTATGTCTACTGCTCGTGTTAACCTTAGAAAATACTATACGATATCACCCCTTACTATTGTCCCCACTGCTGTGGTACGGGTCTCTTCCTTCATCACAGGAAGGTTAGACCATACTCCATCACGGAAGCCGATTCCAGGTTGGTGGAGGTTTGTAGTACAGTGGCGGGCCTTACTGTCAGAAGTTATCAAGCGGCTCATAAGGCCTCTGATTTTCATTATGGAACGAACAATTTATTAATAATTGATTTAAATCCAGATTCATTTGCTTGATTTTTGTGTCCATCTCTACTACAATGACCAGGTTTCGCTCTGTGAATCAGAGAGAAACCTGGTCGGACTCTTCCAACTAAAAATCACGTAAGTGGCAGTAAGTAGTAGTGCTAACAAAAGTTTTAGATAAAACAATGATAATAATAGTTAATCTTTTGTGCGATATCTTTGTCTTCCTCAGAAATGTTAATTTACGTATACCTACCAGAAATGCATCAAACAAATCTGGGGTCCTTACAGGTGCTGTCAGTGTATCACCCCAGATTTGTTTTGATATAAAGGCTATAACACGGAAAGAAAGAAGAAAAAAGAAGTAAATGGGCATTTGCTAATTTATTTTATTCACATAAATATATACAAAAATCGTTATTTTCTTTCTTGCCTGGTTACCATAGCGCAGGGTATTCTAGTTTAAGACCAGGATAAGTGAATGTGCTGAATCACTTCTCCTGGTAACTATTTTTATTTTTACTTAGTCTCTTTTGTGTCCCACTGTTGGGCAAGGGCCTGTTCCATCTCTCTCCCTGTTTTCCATGTCCAAAGCCACCTCACACCATCCCGGCAAGAACACTTTCATTAGAGGGATTTGGACCATTCTCCCAAAACGCTAGTCCAATGCTTGTTTTAGCTTCTAGGATTTTACCAGAGGCTCGTTAATTTTTAAGGTTCTTTACCGCATAAGAAAAAACGGAAGCCTTATGGCATTACATTGTAGTCCGTTAGTCAGTCCGTCAAGACACTTTATTCCGTTAAAGCGTGAAGATATCAAGTAATTTCAATTTTTATTTTAAAGTACAGGATTTATTTTCAGTTGCAACTTATGCGTGATAAGATTTCCTGATTGTATGCAATAACTTTAAGTAAGATATTTTGTGGATATTTGAACTATGAAATCTAAAACTACGAGCACGTAAAAAATATTAGTCTTTGCAGTTCGAGAAAGCTTGGAAAATCGGAAAGAATTGATTCCTAAGCTACATTCAATATGTAAGTATATTCCTAGAAATTTATACGGAAGCCTCGGTGCACGAGTCCGACTTGCACAAGGCTAGTTTTTCATATATATTATTAAGACTATATTTCACCAAAATTTACGCTCTGCACGGAGCCCGGCCCGAAACAAAATACGTGTGACCTCGCATACCAGCCAATACGCTAACTCCGAGTGTTAACGCATAGGGGCCCTTACCGCTGAGTTATGGCAGTGAGAACGTCACGACACATCGTTAGCAGTGCGATTGGCCACCCTTCATTAATACAAAGAAACTTTTGCCACTTTCTTTGTATTAATGAAGGGTAGCCAATCGCAAGGGTTAGGCATTTCTTCCATAGGGTTAGTGCCAGCGTTGAGAAAAGTCTTATTCATAAAAAGCCGTTTTTACTGACGAAGTTAAGGCCAGTTTATGAGAGGAGTTCCTGTTTTAAGCTGGCTTTCACGAGCATAAGACTACAAAATTTCTTTCGTTGCAAGTGTTCATTAAAGTATCAGGTATCGTAGATTGTCATAAGGGAGACGGGCGACGTACTTTGAATCCCTCGCTATGTTTAGGACTCTACTAAATATTCTACTCTAGAATCCCTCACTTCAATCTGAAATCAAAGTACGTCGTCCCAGTCAAATTTTGACATTTAATTGCTACAAAACACGCGACTCGTGCCATCGTACCACCCACGCATACCTACAAAGTAACTTTGGTGCTCAAATTTTCTCAAATTGCCAAAAAATTTATAGACAAATAAAATATTCTTTATCGCACGTACACCAGGAATTACATACCAGACTTAAAAAATGACATAGTACACTACAAGTGGCGCCCTTATCACTAAAAGTAATTTCTTCCAGACAACCATAGATGAAAAAAAAAAGAAACTGAAAGACGGGTAGTCGGCGCAACTAAACAATAAACTAAACTAACCAATAACATAATATTAAAAATACTACTTTCAATGTCGATGACGTCACTACTGTGGGATTTTTTTTCGTAAATTAAAGATAATTATTTTTCGAACAAAGTTGGACTAGAAGCCCTCTACAGTCAGTTTAAAATTTCAAACTGACACCATGTAGGGCTCTTTAACTACGATCGTTCGTAAATCTATGCTCTCTACTAGATGACCCCACAATCGTTGTTTTAAAAACCTATTTAGAGGCTAAAAAATCCACCCATGCCGGAATTCGAACCCGCGACCTCTGGCTATCCGTGCCAGCGCTCTTTCCAACTGAGCTAATGGGCGACTCACCGGCATCAGTGAAATTTCGAACCTCTTTACAATATTCTCTGTATAACGTACAGGCAGCGACATCTGGCTGAAGTAATTTGCATCATTTGCAGCCCCGAGTACCTACTTTGCAATTAGGTTTAACATCGGAATGATATCGCTGTACCCACATGATAATATTATTTTTAATGCACTAACCCGTGCAAAGGACAATTATAAAAACCTATTTAGAAGCTAAAAATTCCACCCATGCCGGGATTCGAACCTGCAAACTCTGGCTATCCGTGCCATCGCTCAAAACGTTGTTTTGTCATATTATAATTTTAATTTCACAAAAATCGGTCAAGCCGTTATGGAAGAGTCCGATATCTAACACTGTGATACGAGATTTTTATGTATTAGATAATAGGTATATTATCTTATCTATCACATGTACAGGTCACAGTACTGACAGCTGATTTAACTCTTTCAAGCAAACGCTTGTAAAATTCAAGGTGCTGTCAACTGTACGTTATTGTCAATCGCGTGTGGGCGGGCACACTAAAATACGGCGTAATTTTCACATTGTACAAAAAAGCCATAACGTTTCACATTAAACCACCGCGCTTGTCAAATAACTTTGGCGTGCTATCTACCCCCGTGCATCCGAGACCTTTAAGTTATTACACCACAGTGTTGTTTTTTTCTTTCACAGGAAAACGACCCGTTTACTAGAAAATAAACAGAAGCATTGACATATCGTGGGGTTGTCGGGCGGTCATACCACCACGTCACATTTCACCCTCGATTTCTCCGCCGGCCGAAATATCCACTACTGTGTTGGCCTACCAGCTTTTCTTAAATTCCCCGCTAAAGGAAGCAATGCAAGTGAAACACGGTAGAGTGCTCGTTTGTAGTGGTCAAAGTGTCGTGAACGCGAGATCGCGTGTCATTCTTGCGTGATTTGTGCGACTCGGAGTCGCGCGTGACTCTTGTTCCCCCAAAGACCCCCTCCCACCCGGAGGGAATGAAAACTCTGTAGTGATGTAGCAACACGTCGTTTTCCACTCGAGCCACTTGAATCGAAATATAATTATTCTGACTGTTGGGAATTTTCTACATCCAATTCATCCACAGCTTATAAAGTCTGCGGACTTAAAAACTGTCATATAGAAACTGTCTATCAACGAATAAACTGCAGGAAATGGTTATTACAGGATTAAATTACTAGGCAAAGTTCAGCAGCAGTGGGCCTGTCCAGAGCCAAATTGAACTATTTTTACCTACGAGATGCTGTTGTGAGAAACCACATTTAAACTATCCGTGAAATCAATAAACTTAGATTCAATTTTAATTAACCAACTGCAAGAAAGAAGGAAATTCTTATAAAATCCATTTTCATCACAAAACGAAACACGTATAGATTACAGAATGAACCTCGATTGCCATCACAAATAGGGATTCCTGGCAATAAAAAAGATGTTGAAGGCAAACTGAAGGGTAGGTAATTGATTGTAACGGTTAAGGTAAAATTGGAAAGGTAATTGGTAACGTTAAAAATGCCTTTAGCTAATACATTCCCTATTTGGTCAACATACGTCCGCCTGGGACCTCTCTTGCCGGCCTTTTCACTCACATTCGCTCGATGTATTTCAAAACCGCATACGACGTGCAATGGCTAATGACTTTTAATGAACCTGATTTAGTTTACAAAGATCGAGTAGCAACGCTAAACATATCCTGCCTTTTCCGGCGTAAGTTTACGTAATACAAGGGTGCTAAAATGTACATTGTTAAATTTTTATACAGATATTTATATTACACTATTTTTATTTTTAATGCACTAACCCGTGCTAAGGAACTAATTTAAAAAACCTATTTAGAGGCTAAAAATTTCACCCATGCCGGGATTCGAACCCGCAACCTCTGGCTATCCGTACCAGCGCTCTACCAATTGAGCCAATGGGCGACTCACGGCATCAGTGAAATTTCGAACCTCTTCACAATTCCATTGGCTCAATTGGTAGAGCGCTGGTACGGATAGCCAGAGGTTGCGGGTTCGAATCCCGGCATGGGTGAAATTTTTAGCCTCTAAATAGGTTTTTAAATTTGTTCCTTAGCACGGGTTAGTGCATTAAAAATAAAAATAGTGTAATCATGTGGGTACAGTGATATCGTTCCGATGTTAAACCTAACTGCAAAGTAGGTAGTCGGGGCTGTAAGTAATGCAATTTGCTTAAGTCAGATGTCGCTGCCTGTACGTAATACAGAGAATATTGTAAAGAGGTTCGAAATTTCACTGATGCCGTGAGTCGCCCATTGGCTCAATTGGTAGAGCGCTGGTACGGATAGCCAGAGGTTGCGGGTTCGAATCCCGGCATGGGTGAAATTTTTAGCCTCTAAATAGGTTTTTAAAAGATATTTATAGTGCCTCACTTATGCCTCAAAGACTTTATGTGATCATGCTTGCAGAATTTAAGCAGGTATGAAAAAAAATAACTGTTAAAGACGCCAACTTCACTCTGACATGCTGCATTTACGGGCCTGTTTTTGATGATTACTGGTTCATAGCATCATTTGATTGAAATTTAAGTTGCCCACGGACTGCACATGAGTTGACTCATTAGCAGTTTGATTCGAATCCAACAACGCTAGTCGCCCATATAGGCTCTTACACAGATACTTGTATTCATGCCTCAAAGACTTTAAGCGATCATGCTTGCAGAATCAAAACAGCTATAAAAAAATATTGTCAAAAATTTCAACTTAACTCTGTCTAGCTGCATTTACGGACCATTTTTTGATAATTACTAGTTCAAAGCGTCATTTGATTGAAACTTAAGTTGTCCAAGAACTGCACTCGCAATTTCGTTCGAATCGAACAACGCTAGTCGCCCTTAGAGGCTCTTACACATATATTTATCTATCGCACTCATGCCTTAAAGAGTTTATGCTATAATGCCTGCAGAATTAAAGCAGCTATGAAAAAATATATCTCAAGAATGCCAACTTAACACTATCTTACTGCATTCTAAGACCCGTTTTTGATGTTAATTGTTCATAGCGTCATTTGATTGAAATCTAGTTACCCATGCACTCGAGTTGACTCGTTCGCAGTTTCACTAATGTAGTGAGTAAGGTTACAACTTAGTACCTACTTTAGTTTGATCGCATGCAACCAATCATACTATTAGTTCTACCAGTGTTGCGATTAATGTATAGTGGATGATTTGGCTTGCTTTTAACTAACCCTTAATCAAAATAAGTAAAAATAAATTATCATTTTTCGGCACATCTAAATTTTATCAACATACCCACAACAGTGAAGTGTATTTAAGACTCGGTGAGAGGTGTCGAAAGCCATAATACAGGCTTGCCTAGTATGGTTTTCGATGTGCAAACACTACAATGCAATAACACGCCTACCTACATTGTATGTATCCAAATCATGTATTTTTTTGTTGTACAGACGTTCGTAACCCAATAAATTTCTTATTCTTATTCTCATTCTCGTTCTCGCTCTCGTTCTCGCTCTCTCTCTCGCTCTCGCTCTCGCTCTCGCTCTCGCTCTCGCTCTCGCTCTCGCTCTCGCTCTCGCTCTCGCTCTCGCTCTCGCTCTCGCTCTCGTTCTCGGTCACGTTCTCGTTCTCGTTCTCGTTCTCGTTCTTGCTCTCGCTCTCGTTCTCGTTCCCGTACTCGTTCTCGTTCTCGTTCTCGTTCTAGTTCTCGTACTCGTTCTCGATCTCGTTCTCGTTCTCGTTCTCGTTCTCGTTTTCATTCTCATTCTTATTCTAATGCCTTCTCCACACTCTCGTGCGAGAACAAGCGAGAACGTCGTACATTGTCGCATAGCTCCTAGGAGAATCATAAAACTGTTTGCTGTATAAAAGCAATGTATATCGTTCTCGCGTGTTCTCGCGCGAGAATGTGGAGCGGGCTTTATTCTTATCTTATTCGAAACCAACAACGCTAGTCGCCCATCTAGGCCGCTACTCGTTGGCTCGACCACTCATTCATTCGACTCGAATTACTCGAGCCACCCATCGCTAACCCCCGCATACCAACGTCCCCCGGCTTGTCCGACCCTGTTTCCTTGTGACGCGACAGTTTTATTTCCACCAAGTCAAGACAAGGGATTCAATAAATTTCAATTTAACAAATCCTCTTGGCCGGTTTTGAGGCTCTACCTCTATTTTGAGGGTTGCACTTTGGATGATTACTTTTTGAGATGATACAAAATAGGTATGTTATTACGGTTGAAAGTGCAGTCGACATCACATCAATCTTGTACATAGCAATTCTTAAGTAGAGTAACAATGCGGGCGATTTTCCAACAAAACTATAGCTGTAAAATGATGGTGATTAAATATTTAACGGGTCGAATTACGTTTTCCGTAATCGCGATTAGATCCTTTAATATAACTTTGTTTGAGCATCAATATCAACCCTCGTATGTATTTACTGCTAGGGCACGGGTCTCTTCCTGCATCGCAGGAAGGTTAGGCCATACCCCACCACGGGGGCCAAGTCCGGGTTGGTGGAGGATTGTAAGACAGTGGATAGCCTTACTGTCAGAAGTTATCAAGCCGCCCATAAGGCCTCTGCCATGGCTTAACGACTGTCATTGCATGACAGCCGGCACCAACGGCTTAGCGTGTTTTGCGAAGCGCGGAAGCGCTCGGAAAAAATGCCACTAGCGGTAGTCACGGGACGTCACCCATCCTGCACTTGACCGCGCCTGTTGTTGCTTAACTCAAGTGCCTAATTCCAATCATTCGGTTTGGCTAGGCCACGAACGCTTGAGTATCGCTAGTCAATAGATTTTTTTTGGGTTTTTAAAGATCTCACTGAATTGAATAATTCTTCATGATTTTAATCTTCCCTCCTATCCTGGCCTAACCTTCCTGCGATGCGGGAAGAGACCCGTGCCCCAGCAGTGGGGTCATGCAAGGGTTGATACCAATCGATTTTAAAGGAATGTATATACGACTATATTTAAATAAATCTGGAATACCAGGCCATTCAGAAAGTTTTGCGAAAAAATGTTTTTATGTATAAGACACTGGCGACTTCTAATTGTTTCGAAAACGTCGATGACTTTAAATGATTTAATGTTTAAATGATTTACGACTTTATTTTGAGTGCTGTGTATCGAGTTTTTTACGTGTTTATAAAAGTGGAGTTCCAGTATCTGTTTTAGTAAAATTAACGTCGGCAACTATATAAAGTTATACTATTTTTATTTTAATGCGCTAACCCGTGCTAAGGAACAAATTTAATACACTAATAATATTTAATAATTTAGTACGTAATACAGAGAATAGTGTAAAGAGGTTTGAAATTTCACTGATGCCGTGAGTCGCCCATTGGCTCAATTGGTAGAGCGCTGGCACGGATAGCCAGAGGTTGCGGGTTCGAATCCCGGCATGGGTGAAATTTTTAGCCTCTAATTAGGTTTTTAAACTATATAAAGTGTAAACACTTTTTTGCTACTATACTCCGTGCTTCGCAAGGCACGTTAAGCCGTTGATGCCGGCTGTCATGTAATGGCAGTACTTAAGTCATGTCAGAGGCCTTATGGGCGGCTTGGTAACTTCTGACAGTAAGGCAATCGACTGTCTTCACAACCCTGCACCAATCCGGACTAGGCCCCGTGGAGGAGTATGGCCTAACCTACCTGCGTTGCAGGAAGAGACCCGTGCCCCAGCAGTGGGGGCATACAAAGGGTTGACCTAATCATCATCATATAGAGAAAGGCTTTTGATAAGAGAAACTATTATAGTTTCTCTACTTTGCAGTGACGTCACAACTAGAAAACTCAAACCTACCCGGCCCGTTAGGGACCTCATTTCCGAAAATAACGTCGGAACAGTAACCCGAAACTGAATACTCCGCGCCAGTGCATTAAAGACATCGCCTTGGGAAAACACGGGCTGAATGCAGAATTCACTGGCACACACGGCCTGCCCTCTATTCTGACGCTAGCTGACCGGTATCAGAAACAATGGATAACTTCCATAAGAAATGTTTTAACATTGTAAACGGAGAAGTAAAATAATAAGGTAAGCTACGTTTACTATTACCGCTCCCTAGATGGCGCTTACCAGTTGTACATCGCGGTATAATTCGATCCGGTCGCCGAAAATAAGAAGACTTCCTGTCAAAATATCGTTACTTGGGACGGTAAGGGCCTTTTCGGAACTTTCACAAGCATGAGTAACCCTTCGGAACTACTGAAGCAGCCGCTAGGGCTTTTGTTTCTTGGAAAATCGTTCGAATCTTCAAATACAAGTCATCGTAGTAATTCTGGCCAAGAAATTCTGGGGAGTTAAAAAAATCCCACATTCCAAAAGTAAAGCGGTTGAAAGAGAGTTATCTATATCTGTTATTTATAACATTGAGATATATATTTAAACTTATGTATTTTCTTTTTTATATATTATTAAATTTATGTAGTTTACTTATTTCTTAAATAGTTAGGTAGGTTATTTAAGATTTATATAGTCTTTTTTGTACACGTATATAGACCCGCTTTTTACTGCATCTCCGACTCTCCAAGTTTTGCTGATAAAAATTGCTTTCAGAGGAGCTCGCCTTTGTACAGTTTATTCAAAGGTTGTCTAAAAGAAATCACTTTTAGTGATAAGGCCGCCGTCTGTACTGTTAGGTTTTAGACATATCTGTGTAATTTCCATTTTTATGTAAAACTAGTTGAACCAGCGAACTTCGTACCGCCTAACAGTCGATTCTTTAATTTTTTTTTAATTTTTCTCTCCGTAAGAACCATCCTCGTACTTCAATGAATATTCTAAATAAACAATTAGCGAAATCGGTTCAGCAGCTCTTGAGATTTGCGCTTACCAACACATTCAGCGATAAATTTTTATATTATAGAAGACTAGCTGACCCAGCGAACTTCGTACCGCCTAACAGTCGATTCGGTATTTTTTATTTTTTCTCCGTAAGAACCATCCTTGTACTTCAAGGAATATTCTTAAAAAGAATTAGCGAAATCTGTTCAGCTGCTCTCGAGATTTGCGCTTACCAACACATTCAGCGATTCATTTTTATGTTATAGATAATGTGTTCTCTATCTATATATCTACATGTAATTTCTACTGTAATGTCCTGTTAAATGTCTCGTGTACAATAAAGTTTAATTTTTATCACAAACCTGTTATTTAAATAACAGGTTTGTGATAAAAAAAAATTATTGTGCACTAAAGTGTAACAAACAAACAATTTGAAATAATACCGGAGATGTCTGAATCAGCCTGTCCGAATGGTGTACTCTCCACGTGACT
The DNA here is from genome assembly GCA_934045075.1 of Yponomeuta sedellus. NCBI lineage: Eukaryota > Metazoa > Arthropoda > Insecta > Lepidoptera > Yponomeutidae > Yponomeuta > Yponomeuta sedellus. The sequence continues at coordinate 17,290,681 of OW203735.1, forward strand.
ACTGCGAGCGTAACACAAACAAAACCAGTCTTCCGAGGTTGGCCCGCAATCTGACCGCAGAACTAGCACGGCGACACACGAAAAAAATACTGCAGTGCTGAAATTAGATGAACTGCTTATGTTTTTATGCTATACTAACTGTGCCCTGCGGTGTTACCCGAAGTTTAACAGGGAACAAGATGTTTTCCCGCTGTAAAACGTAGCCTATGTGTTAATTGAGAGTGTCAGCTAACTCTATACCAAATTTTATTAAAATCGTTTAGCCGTTTCGACTGAAGAAGTAACAAATGTGTACACTCACAAACTTTCGCCTTTATTTGGCTGTATTTGTACGATTTTATTTAGTGTAAGTTAATGTAAGCTTTATTTAGTGTATAGAATTTTCTTCTTAAATGAAAAGGAACATAAACTATTCATTTTACATATACAAGCAAAGATGCTTTCATATCTGTACAAGTAAAAACCCATAGAGATATTATTTGCAATCGTATTTTTAGGGTTCCGAGGGCGCCAAATGGAACCCAATTACTGTGCCTCTGCTGTCTGTCTATCACCTCCATCCGACCTTTAGTTTTTTTTTTCGGATTTTTTGTAAGATCGTTATTACGGAAAATAACGGTAATAACATTTTAACAGTAATAAAAAATAAGGAGGTCACCATTCGACAAACGTGTTTTTCGCTATATTTCTGTTTATGTTGTATCGTAAAATAGGTGTATGTATACAGGCATCTCTCCACTTCACTCTGTATGGTACCTACCTCATTTATCGAGTTTCCGCATAATAATATATAACCCGACTTGTTAACTCGACTGTATGTTTTGTTTGTATGATATCACCCCTTTTCTGTTTCCACTGCTGGGGCACGGGTCTCTTCCTGCATCGCAGTAACGTTAGGCCATACTCCACCACGGGGGCCAAGTCCGGGTTGGTGTATAACCCGACCGTAAAACTATAAAAAAAAAATTTTCAAACTACAATTTTCTCTAATAAACTGAACCCATGCTAAGTCCGTATCTTCAAAAATCAGGAGGCCCCGATACAACGTACATTGGGTCAGTGCCAGCACTTCGAGAGCGCCTGTACACTATTTTTGTACCTAATAGCCTTAAGTTTAATGGCCTAGGCAACACGAGTTATTATCAGGAGGTTCCGTTACACAATTAATTACTTATTGGAAAAACGATCGCGCTACGCTTCCTGCGGACCGTAAAATCGACGTTTTTTTAGCCTTTCGGTGGATGGAATTTTTAAAACTATAGATAGAGCCGCCCCCGCGGGTCACCGGCCTCCAAGAAGCTAAGTTTAAATATTATTCCATAAATCTAAAATAACTAATTAAGCTCGCAAAAAAGCTTATGCCCAGTAGGCCTTCTAAAGTCACTTTCCTTTGTGACGGTTTTATTTGCTTACTCATAAGCATGATAATAATAAATACAGGTAGTGGCATTTTTTTCGAGCGCTTTCGTGCTTCGCAAGGCACATTAAGCCGTTGGTGCTGGCTGTCATGTAACGGCAGTCGTTAAGTCGTGTCAGAGGTCTTATGAAGAGCTTGATAACTTCTGACAGTAAGAACAGCCACTAGTCTAGCAAGTCTCCACCAATCTGGACTTGGCGCCCGTGGTGGAGTATTTGTCCATAAGACCTCTGACATGGCTTAATGACTGCCATTGCATGGCAGCCGGCACCAACGGCTTAATGTGCCTTGCAAAGCACGGAACCGCTCGGAAAAATGCCACTAGCGTTAGTCATAGACGGTCACTCATCCATACACCGAACCCTATGTTGCTATTAACTTTCGTGATCGTTGAAGATCACTCAGGCAGCCAGGGCAAAAAGCAATTTCGAACACAATAAGTTTTTATAATAAAAATGTCTGATGATGAAACAAAATATATCTATCAGGATATAAAGGAGACAAACAATGAACCTCTTCATTGAAGGTACTCGTAGAAAGATTAACAAAAGAATATAGCAAGCGAATGTGGTTAGAAAGGGCCAGTAAGAGAGGCCCAGGCGGACAAACTTCCACCGAATAGAGTAGCTAGGAAAAGCGAGATAAAAAGTTCCCAAAACCGAAAACCTGACCCACGCCTAAGACCGCGTGGCCAAACGCGTCGGCGAATATAACAGACTACAGACAGTAAATCGCGACGCGGCCTGGGGAAGTGGGTCATTCCAGTCCCTTGTCAAATTAACGCCTGCCAGTGTCTCGGCCGTGACAAACGATGGTTACATAATAAAAACTTCACGGTGGAAACATGTGAAAAAGCGAAGCGCCCCGCGGGAGGTGCGCCTTTATTTCTTACAAAACGTTGAGAGAAAGCAGTAAGAGTAGAGTTTAGAAGTTATTATAATTATATTTGAAATTAACAATCCGAGATGGGCATGGGCTGCTGTGTGGTGTCGGCCTAGAGAATAGCACCAACCCAAGTTCTTCCCGCGAGTGTCGTAAAAGGCGACTAAGGAACACAAACCGGGGGGGTGGGCAGCAGCGCCCCCTGCAGTACAATTCCACCAAACTGCGATCCCCAACCCGCATGCCCAGCGTGGGGATTATGGGCATTACCCCTCAATGATGGTACAACCTCGGCTACGGCGCTCACTTGGGGAGGGTTATGTCCAGCAGTGGACTAATATAGCCTGAAGAAGATGGGCATGCGTGGTAATTAAGCCCGTACTCACTCTCTGAGAGAAGTCCTGTGCCCTACAGTGGGTTGTGTTATCTACCTAATGAGATCATTTATACAGAGTCCAGTAGCATCTTCACTCACACTAGATGGGTGAAGGGACCACTCAGATGCTGCAGTGCCTGTGAGATGGTTTTAGACGATGTAGGCTTGCCCAGCATCTACATCATCCTGACAACTTAGTCGGCTTAGCCCACAGCAAAGACAGGTCTGGAGGGGCCAACCAAGGCGCGGGTTTCCTCACGATGTTATCCTTCACTGTTAGCGTGTGGTATTGCGACTACACCAACCCGGACTTGCCCCCCGTGGTGGAGTATGGCCTAACCTTCCGGCGACGCAGGAAGAGACCCGTGCCCCAGCAGTGGGGACATACAAGGTTTGATATGGATATAGATTGCGACTACAAATTAGCAAATGTACGTAACTCTGAAATTAAACAATGTCTGCACTGGGGATTGAACGTGGGTCTCTCGCTTGCGAGTCCATCGCTCTTTCCACTGAGCTACCACCGCTGTATGGGTGTTGTCCGTTGTGTGTAGGATGTATTGTTACTATTTTTAAGCATGGGAACCTGTGCTTAAGTGCATGAGACCCCCTTGCTAAAAGTGTGAGTATAGAGTTAATTTTTATTTCAATTCGTAATCAATATTTTTAGTTCAGTTCAAGCAACAACGGCGCGGTCAGGTACGGGATGGATGAGCGTCCCGTGACTACCGCTAGTGGCATTTTTCCGAGCGCTTCCGAGCTTCGCAAGGCACGTTATGCCGTTGGTGCCGGCTGTCATATAATGGCAGTCGATGCCATGTCAGAGGCCTTATGGGCTTGACAACTTTTGACAGTGAGGCCCGGCCACTGTCTCACAATCCTCCACCAACCCGGACTTGGCCCCCGTGGTGGAGTATGGGCACGGGTCTCTTCCTGCGATGCAGGAAGAGACCCGTGCCCTAGCAGTGGGGACATATAAGGGTTGATAACGAATTTTTAGATCATGTAAAATAATTGGTTTATAAATTTAATTTTTAACTTCAATTACTAATAATCAATATTGTTGACTTTATATAAAATGATTTACCTATTTTGGAACGTAACCTCAAAATTAACTTTTGTAATTTTTGCCGAGGGTAGTAAACTAACAGTTAATGCTTTCAAAAAGACGCCTATCACCTCAGTCATCCGAGACCCCGGCGCCTGTAAAAGTGCCGAAACCTTGGAAAATTGTAAAAATATAATAAACGAGTGAAATCCGTGTAAAAACAGTTTCGTTACTATTTTAAGGTCAGGCTTGAGAAGGTTATACTAAGGGTAAAAGTAACTTCAAGTCTTCTAATAGTAAAGCTGTAGACTTTTAGTCCGGATCTACTTACGGGTGTTGTTATATCGGAAGAGTCCGAAACCTGGTCGGACTCTTCCGATATAACAACACCCGTGAGTAGATCCGGACTAAAAGTCTACAATGTGTTGTGCTTACGAAAGTTTTAGTTTAAAAAATAGTAAAGCTCTAACTAATTTGTAAATGAATTAAAACCGAAGAATAAACTTAACTTCTTACTCTTTAAGCTTAAGTAACACAAGTTATTATTGTATGTAACTTTTATTATGTTAGACTCCCTAGTGTATGGTATTTTTTGTTGTTATCTTATAACTAACACAAATGTTGTGGTATCCTAGAAGTAAGAGTGCATATGGCTATTAGAATTTATATTTTACTTTATTTAATTTAATTTTTTTAATATGTTTAATGTGCACATATTATTACCCCTACTTCTTTAAAATCAGGGATTCACCAGTGATCGGTTAGTCCCTAAAGTGATTAGTCATTCAAACATTATTAGTAAAAAAATAGCATTGAAAAGAAACATAACTTAATCGGCATTAAAAGTAAGTTTTGCCTTTGCATCTATCTAAAGAGATGATTTATACAGTGTGCAGTGGAATCTTCACTCACAAGAGATGGGTGAAGGGACCATTCGGACGATGCAGTGCCTGAGACACAGTTTTAGATAGGGCTTGCCCAGCACCATCCTGATAGCTTGTAACGGTGCAAACCTCTTTACACCATTTTTATTTGTTTTTCTACCTATCATTTTCAATTATTTAAATTACGTCACACATTTTTCGTTTCGACATTTTTTCGACCAGATCTGACTATTTTACCTACTTATCCGTCTTTATCCAGTTTTTCTGTTTTATTATAAAATAACTATCTACAAATAAAACAACACCTGAAGTCGTTCCAGTGTTTATTATTATTGTGAGAGATATACAACATTTCAAGCTAACTCAGCCTAGCCCACAGAAACGGCAAGTCAGAGTCAACCAATGCGCGGGTTTCTTCACGACGTTTTCCTTTGCCGTACGACCACTAAAATGTAAGACTAAGTTTACCCTCACAATGTTAGACTGGCCGCGGTAATCTGACATAAATACACTGCAAAGTTCATAACCAGCAAACAAATCGGTCCCCAAAGCCAAGATAGAGTTATAGTTGATGAGTCCCCCGGGCTTAAATTTAGTTTGTACCTACTGAAATTGCTCGAGAAAAGAACACAAGAGTCTTTACAAACTGGCAAGAAAATGCAGATGCGCAGCTCGGTGGAAATACAATGGTAAAAATGTTGGTTAAACTAGAAAGTTGCCTTAAGGCCTTTCACAGATAATGAATAAACCACTGATTTATAGGACTAAAAATTTAAGTTCTTGCTATCGAGAAATGTAAGTTCTTGTCATCGAGAGACAGCTCTGGTAATGTCATGGTTGAAAGTTATTTTTGCACTTATAAACAGTGGTAAAGCTAGTGCACATTTTTCGTTAGTCTTAGCCTATGCGTCGGAGTGGTCCCTTCACCCATCTAGTGTGAGTGAAGATGCCACTGGACGCTGTATAAATCATCTCATTAAGTACATGCAAAAAAGGCCAATGTATATAATATAGCCTATGCTTAGTGATAAGGTTTAATTTTGGGAAAATGGGAAACATGGCCTGAAAAGGGGTTAAATAATGTTGGCGAAATCCGTATCATATAAAACGTGTTGTTCTAAACAAGGCTGCATGTTCACTGCACACTTAAAATTGACATCGGCCAGCATTTATTTAAGTATTTGCTAGCTGTGCCCCGCGGTGTTACCCGCGGTTTATCGATTTTCCCACGGGAATAAGATGTTTTCCCGCAGTCAAACGTAGCCTATGTATATCTTGGGCATCAGCTAACTCAAGACCGAATTTTATTAAAATCACTCCAGCCATTTAGACGCAAAGGAGTAACAAACATACACGTAACAAACAGATTTAATGTAATGTGATGTGATGTAATGTTGTAAAACTTTTATAAATAATAAAACTGGAACGACTCCAACTTTTTGCTTTATTTAAAGTGTTTGTTGTATGGATTGTATGTTTTATTTATAATATTATATTAACACAAAACTGGATAAAACAGAACAAGCAGGTAAAAATAATCAGGTCAAGATGTAAAGAAGTAATGCTAAAAATGATGGAAATTTCGAAAATGTGTGACTTAATTAAAAAAAAAAATATTAGATCGAATTAAAGAATATAAAAAAATGTTGCACCGTTACAATGTGATGATGTAATGTATTGATGTGATGTGACTTTTTTCTTTTTTTTCTTCATTTATCAAAGTCCACAGCACAAAACATTATAAAACAGGTAATTATTATAGACCAACACAGGCTAATTACGGGCTAATATTTCTGAAACTAATTTGAGAAGATAAGATAAGATAAGAATACTTTTTATTGTACACCAGAGCACATATTATAAAACATGTAAAGATACAAAGTACAATTGGCGGCCTTATTGCTAAAAGCAATTTCTTCAAGACAACCTTACGACGGCACAGTTTCAAATCCTCCTCACACAGGCAACAGAGTTATGCGCATGTGGGTGGATGTACGACTGTGTGTATTTATGCGTAAGTGTCAATGTCTGAAAAAGATTGAATTGATTGAAAGATTGAAAAAAGAAAGATTATCTGGACAAATTATGTATTGTATTATATGGAAATTATTTAGTATATTTATATTGTTTCGATGTTCCGGCCATAGTAGGAAAATTGCCCTTTCTGGTGCATCATTAATAAATAAAACTGATATTCGGAATTCGGTGCAATGGTAATAAGAGGGGAGTTCGTGTTTTATTAAAACGGACTAGATTGGTACCAAAATGTCCATAGATTAAATAGTAATTCCCTGCAACATAACAAGGCTCTCCAATTCAGTGCAAAACTGTATCGTAATTTGTGACTGACGACGATATATTACGTAGTTTGAATGTGATGGATGACCGCTATTGGACTTCCAAAATGACACAAAGTTTCGGCAAAACTCAATATGACACTGCCTTCGTATTCGGCCTATGGCAGAGCCAGTAAAATGACGCTTTCTATATAAATTGAATCTTAACGAAAAAAAATAACGATGATTTAGATAAAAACTTTTGTTTGTGCCTTAGCTAATAACTTTACTAAAATTTATTAAGTATTTATGCAATATGTAGATTAAGAAGAAAACTGTGTATATCTGTAGGTCTCGTTTTACTTTTGGAAAATCTAATATAGCATACAAATACTTGACTACTTACTATGGTCACACCAATAAAAAACTAGAAAACCTAAATAAAAAAACTAAACTAGAAACTTCAACTGCCTCTTGATAAGACAAACCTACTAATTAACTTAATAAAATTTAAAAAAAACTTATACAACGCCTTTTCATAATTTTGAAGAACATTTTCATTGTATGATGTAACGTAATAACTGATGCCGCAAACGTTGTTTTGGCATATAAATAAAAGTCAGCTTGCGGCCCACTCTCAAATATTAAGTTGGTTTAAGAATAGGTTATTAACAAACTCACATAGGAAGATTTAAAAATCTATTTAGAGGCTAAAAAGTATCACTAGCACGGGTTAGGGCATTTAAAGAAAGAATATAATCACAGTTTATTAACATACACGAAAAAATCATACAATTCGGTGTAGCCGTTTCGGAGGAGGCCGATAACAAACACTGGACACGAGATTTTCATATATTAAATTTAAACTCTCCATCTTTTTAATGCGGCGGCGTTTTAGCGGCCGCGCCTCGTCACGGTGCATCCATCAATAACACAGCGCCACTCATATTGGTCGGAAAATTCAATAAAGTTTTATCAGCCGATTTCATAGTTTTCACTGCGTGAGTGATTCGACAAGGCTTGTCGGCTGCGCTTGGCGCAAATTGGCGTGTTCGGTAAAAAAGCGACTGATTTCTTTTGTTACTTCCCGCCAGTGATGGACCAACTTAAATCTTTTTTTGAGAATTCGAATGAATCATCATCAGCAGCTATTTGACGCTCACTGCAGGACATAGGCCTCCTAGTGGTCTTCCAAGCTTCAAATCTTTGTGCCGTCCGCATCCAGTAACCCTCCATCACCATAACTAAGTAGGTCGACACACCATCTGTCTGGTTGGAGGCCTGCCCACGTTGCGGTGTCCGGTCCGTGGTCGCCAGTTTGCCCCAACGGCCATCAGCTCTTTGGTCGGTGTCGTCGTCGTCGTCGTCAGGCTATACTAGTCCACTGCTGGACATAGGCCTCCCCTAATGAGCGCCACGTTGGTTGGCTTCGTTTGGTGAGCCCCGCCCGAATGAACAGTTATATTTATTAAAACGTAATCGTCAGGCTTTACTAGTGCACTGCTGGACATAGCCCTTCCCTTATGAGCGACATAGCGCCCTGTCTTGAGCTTGCTGCATCCAGCATCTGCTGCAGTTTTTCGAAGATCGTCCTCCGTAAAACGGCAAAACGTAATCACTTTAATTCCCGACGTTCTCGTCCCTGTTAAGTCTCACATATATACATACATAACCTCACGCCTGTATCCCGGAGGAGTAGGCAGATACCAGGGACTGCCACTTGCCACGATCCTGACAGATCACCTTTGCTTCATCAACGTTCATAAGTCGTTAATTCTCGTTTAATATAAAGTATGTATGTATGATAGAAAGATATAATAATATCATTGATAGATAGATGATCATTCCTAGTCATTAACAAAGACTAATTCAAATGAATAATGTGAATGGGATTAATTCAAACTGACAGTCGAAGTGTTGATTTGGTCGGTAGCAAAAAAAAATTACTTAATATTTTATACGGTAAAACAATTTCCGCAGATACAAAAATCACAACGTGAATCAAATAACAAAATTTTACTATCGAATTTTACTATTCTATTCTGTTTCCATTACAAATAAAAATTCCATTAAAAATGCAACTTACTGTTTATTTATATAAAAGTTGTATACCTGCACGACCTATTGCGAATCTACTTTCATGAAGCCGGTACAGAAAGGGTCGTATTTATAAATTGTCATTATTAAACGCGCATCATTGCATCCTCTTCGACATCTTCTCTGATAATTTCTATACATTTAAACAAAATATAATTATGTTCAGGAATGTTCAGGAACATTTATTTTTTCTTCTGACAGTAAGTCCCGCCACTGTCTTACAATCCTCCACCAACCCGGACTTGGCCCTGGTGATGGAGTATGGCCTAACATTCCTGCGAGGCAAGAAGGGACCCGTGCTCAGCAGTGGGGACGTACAAAGATTTGATATTCATCCGACCACTTCAGTTAGACTTACCTTACCTAAGTATTTTTTTTTGTTGTACAAACTACTGATTTTCCTAAGTTAAACAAATTATAATAAATCAATTTGACGAACACGGACCGATTGATTGAGCGAGTAAACTAGACTACCCATTCGACTTTCTTCGCTTTTTGGTTTGTTAAAACAGTTTTGCGCTAAAATTTCATTCGTATCGCCCGGCACTACTCTCGGCGTGTGTGCTTTTTCGGTGGCTGTCCGTTGTTTGACGCTATCGTTGGGAGCCGCTTGTTATACCAGGGCTTTGTTCCTTTTGGGGGCGTGCTTTTCAACCCAATTGAATGTTTGAGCGTGGATTGACGGGCCATTGGTGCTGGTGGTTTTTTTCGTGCAGCTTAGGCTTTGTTCAGGAGAGCGAATTCGCAACGAATGAGAGTTACAACTCTCGACTGTAAGTTTAATTAATAAACAAGTTATGAATTGGCTTAAGACGGTTCGCGTCAATTTCGTTTCTTCTTGACAAGATGAGACATCTGCGACTCTCCACTGACTACTCAATCTAAATTAAATCAGTAAAAAAATTGTAACAGATGTAACGGAGATTTCAATGCAACGTTCACCAACGACAAAAAAAATCGACCAACACTCATCATCAGCCTGCTAAACCCCACTGCTGGGTATAGGCCTCTTCATTTCTACGCCAGCCAGCACGGTCTCGCGCTCATTTCTTTTAATTTGCACGTAAATTAGGATGTGTCGCGCGTAAACACTCACTCACACACACACATGCATGCATGCATACATACATACATACATACATACATACATACATACATACATACATACATACATACATACATACATACATACATACATACATACATACATACATACATACATACATACATACATACATACATACATACATACATACATACATACATACATACATACATACATACATACATACATACATACATACATACATACATACATACATACATACATACATACATACATACATACACACGTACATGTTGTATGTGACTGCTAAAATCATAACCCTGCCTTTTGGATCTGCCCTATTCGTGTGTAAAAGGGTAGATGGTTTCAGAGGCACCGAATACTCAAATTTCTTGCAGGCTTACAAATGCGTTGAATTGTGAAAATCCGTCATAATTCAATATTCACAACATCCAAAATTCACCCATGACAATAAAAAGAAATCGCGCGGGGGCAAACTGAAAAGTCCCCCACGAAGGAATGCAAGCGAAGCAACGTATGGTACAGTTAACCCTATACATGAAGGTTCAAGAGTTCACCTCTTTCTGAAATAAGATTTAGTGTAAAGTCAAGCGCTATAACTACTGACACATATGTATTTATTCCTATATCAATAAATATATATTAATCTATAATAAATTACACTGTACAATTATGACCCTAATTGTAATAATTATGTATTACAATTAGGAACTAGCTGTAGGTACCTAACTACTTTTTTTTATAAAAACCTATATAGAGGCTAAAAATTACGCCCATATCGGCACTTGAACACGCGACTTCTGGCTAACCGTACCAGGTTAGCCAGAGGTCCGTACTTTTTATGCATACTGTGTTTATCTATAATTAGTTGCACATCTACTTCAACATATCTTCATAATTATACATTGTTAGCACGTTAATACGTATAAACCACTATAATTGGAGTAACTACACTCGAAAAATTCAGAAATGACCATATCAGAGCAGTTTTAAAGTGGCCCCGATTACAGAGAAGTTCAAAGAGACGAGAGAAGTCCGTGTTGATGGAGGATAGTAAGACAGTGGCGGGCCTTACTGTCAGAAGTTATCAAGCCGCCCATAAGGCCTATGACATGGCTTAACGACTGCCATTACATGAGAGCCGGCACCAACGTTCGGAAAAATGCCACTAGTAGAAGTCACGGGATCAAGCAACTGACCGCACCTGCTGTCGCCTTAAGAGTAGGTATATTAGTATGGAACCGTTGTTTTAACTTCTTAACGCGTAAGTCTTAAACCATTTTAAGAGACATTTGATTTGTATTCCGTTTCTCATTATAATTATCCAAGTGAGATAACTTTATCATTTTCTCCTCCAGAAACTACACGTATCCTTCAGTGTTGCGTTGAACTGTACAGCCGATCCGACAAATAAGAGGGGGGTAAGCAGACCTCATTGTGCGCAACCTTCAAAACCAGACGCCCTAATCGTCCCTTTTGAAATTCCCAACTAACGGGAAACTCGCATTTCCATAACAATAAAAATGTGATCCGAACATCTAGAAATGCCTGCGCGATATTCACGGATCATAAAATCGCACTCGGGCCGCGGCAAGTCTAGTGCGACCTCTATTTTCCTACCAATTCGGCCCATTTTGGGGCCCTTACGTATTTAATGCGGGGGCGAAAGCGGGTCAAGATATTCTGGTGTTGTTATTGAAGAGAGCACGCTTTCTATTCGGACGGTACGCGCTTTGCGGCAATCCCAGCTTTACTCCATTTATTAAAATTATATCCCGTCACAATGAAAGCTAAATTGTTTTAAAGTGCTATAATTTCGCCTGTTATAGCTTAAAAGCTACGTTTTTATCGCCTCAGTGAGTTAGTGCTAGGGATTTCGGGGGCTACGGTCTCGGTTATCGTAGAGGCGTCAAAGAGCTGTATCTACCTACAGCAGTTGATTAACAGATTGTCGTTCCAAAGTAGCTCGTATTATGAACTGAGTAGAGTTCACAATAAAAATGTTAATAACCTGTCAGATCAATCGCGATGAAGGACCCATAAAGAGGCATGCCCAACAGTGAACAAACAAATGCTGAAGAAGAAATAACGTGTCTTAACAGTAGATCTTAAGACTCATAATAGCTATATATTAAAGGGTCTAGTCTCGATACCCGTTTAATATATAACTGTGTCTTACCAGGCTAGCAGAAGGTGGCTAGGAACAGGGAGTAGTAGAAAGCGAAAGAGGAGGCCTTTGTCGAGCAGTGGGACTCAATCGAGGCTACATCAAAAAAGTGTCTTTGATATACAGTTAAGTACTCGTAAGTATATTCATTTCCAAAAACAAAATACAAATTCACGTAGCTTAAAAATATTCAGTGGAGGGTACTACAAAAAGTTTTACGTTTACCGATAGTCCCCAAACCAGGCTAGGTCTGTGTATTGGGACTTAATTAGCGTGCATGTAAATGCAATGTGCATGTGCAGTAAGCGTTTTTGTTTTACTTAGCCGCTGACAAACTCCTAGACGCAACAACCCTTCTGGAAGATATTACTTTGTGCATAGTATAAATATCGCTACATAAGTGCTGATTTCTGATTAAGTTCAGATGTAGTGGAATAGTAAAATTTCAGAACGAACTTAAAACACCACGCTCCGCTTCAGAACCAAAATCGCTGATGTCGGAGCTGTGACCACAAACCTCAACTGGAACTGGGCAGGCCACGTAATTCGTATGGGTTCCCTACTTCATTCCGAAAATTCTTTATTCGAAATACGGTTCACCTACGAAGCGCTCGTGGCCTAGAGAACCGAGTGATTGGAATACTTGGTTAAGCAACAACAGGCGCGGTCAGGTACAGGATGGGTGAGCGTCCCGTGACTACTTCCGTGCTTCGCAAGGCACGTTAAGCCGTTGGTGCCGGCTGTCATATAATGTCAGTCGTTAAGCCATGTCAGAGGCCTTAGGGCGGCTTGATAACTTCTGACAGTAAGGCCCGCCACTGTCTTACAATCCACCACCAACCCGGACTTGGCCCCCGTGGTGGAGTAAAGCCTAACCTTCCTGCGATGCAGGAAGAGACCCGTGCCCCAGCAGTGGGGACATACAAGGGTTGATAACGATAACGATAACGAATGATACTTCGAACGATTGATTGTTCAACGCCTTATTCAATCAAATGTTTATACACCGACTGTTTGTTGGTTCGATGCCTCATTACATCGAAAACTTTACTGCGATGCTTTTTTATGCGACGGTTAATTTTATCGAATGTACCTAAATGCACCGATTGCTGTTAGTTCGGTGCCTTGTTAAATCAGTATCATCTAGTGCTGAATTATTGTAAAAGTACCTACATAGAAGTTTTAATGCTTAAGTCCTTTTAATTTTTGATTAGCATTCTCTAGAGAAGTTCACATTTTCTCCGCAATCTGATGTCGTGAGGAATGTTTATTCATTAAAAAAACGGCGATCATTTAATTTATGTATTTTATCCCACAGAGACGAAAAATACTAATATACTAAAACTCGGTAAAACGTTTTTTGAAGCAACAAAGCATTGAAACAACAAGCATCGATAATACATATAATGCACCGGTGTAACATTTTTTGAAGCAACAAGGCATCGGTAAAACGTTTTCGAAGTAACAAGGCACCGAACTTAGAGTATATACTACTTCGTATAGAGAGGACATCGCGACTAACCTTTTTACGAAACGCAAAGCAGTAGAACTAACAGCAGTCCATTTTAGGTGCAATTAGTCCACGACGAGCACTTGCCGCGAAAACACGACTAATATACTTTACGAAAATGCCGGCATGTATTCTTCGATATTGCAATAACTACTTAACAAAAATAAAAAAGACTCACGGAATCACTTTTCATCAGTAAGTTCTGCAAAACTCTTGATAAAACTATAGTTACAGAATAATTTTATTTTTTTTCTGCTCTGTCAAATCGGGCGGCGAAAATGGCGGTAATTTCATAGATTAAAAAAAACAGAAGTTTCAAGCGCACTTACCTTACATCATACAGTGACGACATTAACTATTGGTTTAGGGTATTCACAATTATATTTTTTGTAGGTTTCGCTTGGGCGATGACAGGAGGGTGTCCAAGAAACCCAAAGAGACGAAACATGGCTGCCTTTGAACAACATATTATACATATTTGTTCTCCGCATTTCAAGGAAAGTGACGAATACAAGAGCAGAGCAAAACAGGACGAGGTTTTTTAAAAAAGTGTACAGTGCCGTGCGATGACGTAATTAATAACTTTATTCTGTATTATTTATGTGCATTAGAGAATACATGTGCACGCCAATAATGTGTAATAAAATAACACCATTATTTGTAAAGGAATTGAAAAGCTACTTATTTCTTCCTCTGTCACACAACATAGATCGTAGTATCTAAATATAGTGTCAGCTGCCTCTCGCTGACCGGCATTTGTGTGTCTCTTTATTTATGTGGTGGTCTTTCCATTATATTATATTTGTCTCTATTAAATAAGGACAGTGCAATTCGAATAGTGGTTTACCCAGATCTGAATTAATATTGGTGTATATTAATATAGACCTTCTTTCAACGAGATTAAAATAATAAAAATTACGGATTGCAATTATTATTCGGTATTTCCTTTATGTAGTTGAAATGATATTAAATAGGTAAAGAAGGAAAATAAAATAGTGTTCAAGATTACTCTTTTGTCTTATTTTCGTTGCAAGTCTACAACGTAATTCAATTATGTACTTTAGTTAATAGTGGTCCCTATAAAAGTGCGCGTCATCTTATGAAAATAGTTAGCTATTGTGTTACAATCTATACGTACTCGTATGTAATATAAATTTGCTTTTCATTTTATCGGCAAAATTTGTCGGAGCTTGTCAACGTATATAAAGAATTGAAGAGAGTGAGGCTTCTGTAACACTGGCTTATAGTCTATTTACTGCTATCAAGGTCAGTGTTACCATGTAGAGATGAGTCGACCGGTACAAATATCTGTGAAAATAAAAAATCTCACGATTTCTGTCGAGTTCAATAACATAATTTGAAATTCTACTTAGGCGTAGAAATATTAATACAGTGAATACATTTTTTGAATCCACTAAAGTAATACAAATTCAGTTGAAGCGTTTTATGTCGTGCGCTTAAATATCACTGTTGGCAACACTGCTTATTGAAAAGTGCGACACAAATTTTGTTCGGGAGGTCCGCTCTATACGAAGTAGTATATACTCTAAGGCACCTAACAACAAAAACATCGGCAATCGGAGAGCAAAAACAAAATCATACATAAAGCTATTTTGAGTGCGTGTGCGCCCGGCCTTAGCAACGTGCACCTAAGAACGAACAAGTCTTACATTTCTGAACATAGACAGCAACATTTCATAAATATATTTCGAGTCGAATTTCACAGTCGAACTGCAAATGTTCGTGTAAAGTTTGAGCCTCGTTTCAATAAAATGAATGAGCACACTGCACTTTTGACGTATGACTGAAAAACATAAAATAAATACAGACATGGGTTCAAAACGTTATTTCTTGGGTTCCGTGAACGATGCCGTGAAGCCATTTTTGTCTGTGATTTTTTTCATTAACTAGCATTTCCTACTTCTTTCTGGATTTAAGCTACTCGGTAAAAGTGATGAAATAAAAAATATATTATTGGTGCTATTATCACTAATTTGATATAAAATAAACGTCACATTTTCATGTCAATAAATGATACATACATACATAACCTCATGCCTGTATCCCAGGGCGGTAGGCAGATACCAGGGACTGCCACTTGCCAGGATCCTGACAGATCACCATCGCTTCATCAACGTTCATAAGTCGTTGCATGCACGCACGCCGGTTTCGGGTATTTTTTATCTTCCCCTTTGCTAATACAGCCCATATTCGGTCGATGTATGTCCACCTGGGACGTCCCTTACCAGCCCTTCCACTCACATTCGCAATATGTAATTGTTTCGTCAATCTTTCTTCCTTCGTCCTCTCTACATGTCCAAACCAACGCAGCATTCCTTTCTCAATTCTAGTCACTTCATCCTCTTTCAGTCCACAACGTTCTCTAATCAGTCAATAAATGATAATAAGTAAGGCAGAATCTGTTAGGTTGTATAGGAGTACACAGTCACTAAATAGATGTAAAAAAACCTTGCATAAAGGCATTTGCAGAGCTTATCGATAGGTTGATTGCATAATTAACAACCCTGTTATTCACCTATTTATAGGTTTTATCATTGGATAAGTTTTTGCCTATTAACTTAAAAGTTAATCTTGAACAGAGGGTCTCTTTAGCGGTGCAGCATGGCAATGCTGCCAGCGTATTGTGATCCTTTGGCTCAGATATTTTCCGGAGTGGTTTGTTCAGTTAGTGTTTTATTTGTGTGTTTAAATTATTTTATGTGTTCTTGATAAAATTTTATTGGATATTGTACTGTGCATTTTTTTTTATCTTGCATTGCCATGGACAAGTTGAGTTGAATGAAACTGTACATCTTAACATGCAAAACTTCTTCTTCTTCAGGCTATATTATGTACTCCTCTGCTGGACATAGCCTCCCCTAAAGAGCGCCATAGCGCCCTGTCTTCAGCTTGCCGCATCCAGCATCAGCCGGCAGTTTTTCGAAACACTTACATACACAAAAAAATATTAAAAGTAGTTTGAGGCTGCCTACAATGTACCTACAGCAAAAACAAGCCCCGTTGACTACAACTTCGGCTCGCACTTGCCACATTTTATTCACAAACTCAGTCTACCACCTGCTGTATGTAAAACGAGTGAAATGGCAAATGAGTTTCTGAATAGAAAATCGTTTCACGCGATGTTCGTATTTTTTAAAATCAATATGGCGTAAGCGGCCTTTGCCTGCCTCACTGCAGAGGACATGCTCTCTATCAAAGAGAGCACTTAAGCCTGTGCACTCTTTGATAGAGAGCATAGAGCGGCTCCATGAATTTCATTAATATCACCAATAAAAAAAACACTGTCTTAAAAGAACCTAGAATGGAGGATCCGGGACTTAATGGAACTTACGCTCAAAATGAACCGTTTGTCATTTTTCTGTTTTTAAAGTAACATCTTGTTCTAGTTTTTTCAAGATATTCTACTGAGGCACCTATAAAATAATAAAATATTATGTTAAAAACAAAAACAAAACAAAAAACAGTCGTTAAAATATTACGACTGTTTTATGAAAACATTGTGCTTACACTATTTTTATTTTTAATGCACTAACCCGTGCTAAGGAACAAATTTAAAAACCTATTTAGAGGCTAAAAAATTATATATAATTATAATATATAATTATATAATTAATTTGGTACGGATAGCCAGAGGTTGCGGGTTCGAATCCCGGCATGGGTGAAATTTTTAGCCTCTAAATAGGTTTTTAAACATTGTGTTTATTTTCAGACTGTAGATTGAAACAAAACTGATGACAACTTAACTATAATATTATTCCAAAGGTAAAAAGAGTAGTGGTGTTTTAAAATCCAAAATAAATCTAGAGTGGGTGACGTAATTGAATATTTTGATATTAATTATTTTTTATTATTTTAATCATTATACAGAACAGAATAAAAAAGAGTAACGAAATGGTTCACTTTCACACTTTGCGAGTGGTATTGCCCCTACAACTCACAAATGTACATAACTTAGAAAACAAAGTCGTACGTACATGCCCGCACTGGGGATCGAACCTAGGTCTCTCGCTTCCGAGCCCATTGTTCTACCCACTGAGCTACTATAACTTAACAAACTATACAATGTAAAAACCTATTTAAAGGCAAAAAATTTCACCCATGCCGGGATTCGAACCCGCAACCTCTAGCTATCCGTGCCAGCGCTCTTCCAATAGTGTAAAGAGGTTCGAAATTTCACTGATGCCGGTGAGTCGCCCATTGGCTCAATTGGAAAAGCGCTGGCACGGATAGTCAGAGGTTGCGGGTTCGAATCTCGGCATGGTTGAAATTTTTAGCCTCTAAATAGGTTTTTAAATTTGTCCTTAGCACGGGTTAGTGCATTAAAAATAAAAATAGTATAAACTATACAATAATTACATAAACCAAGAAAACATTACATCCAACACTGCTACAGTAATTTTAACAAATGAAAATGAAATGTGTGTCAGCCCGACTTAAATGTCGTTTAATAAACAGCACATTAACGTACAACCGACAGCGTTTTCGCCATTTTCATTATCACTTTCCACACGGATAGCTTTGCGCAGTTTCGGAAATAGCCGCTCGTAATGTATTGCTAACATCCGGCCCTCGAGTCTGCCAAATGCACTGCATAACATTAAATGAGATGTACTAAAAGCTTTTTTGATTGCTAACTTTAAAATTAAAATAAATGTATTTACACACACGTTTAGCTATCACTACGACATTAGCAATAGCCACCATATAAAGTACATTGTTGTTTTACAAATTATGTTAGTTACTTAGTTAGACCTGAGATTTCCGCACTTAGCCTCATAGTTGGGCCATTGTAAGATAAGATAACATAAGAATATTCTTTATTGTACACTAGAAAAACAACAAATACAAAACAATTGCAAATATACATAGTACAATTGGCGGCCTTATTGCTAAAAACAATTTCTTCCAGATAATCTTACGATGGAAAGTTGCTGAAGGAAATTAGAAAGACGGGTAGCCAGTACAAATTTGAATATTGATACATATGTGGCGAGCATTATGTCAACTCTGCGCGCGCACTACAAACTCCAATATTCCTGCATCGCGCAATCAAAGTGTTTCAATGACATAGCATAAATATAACGTCCGACTAACAATAGTTGGACCGGCCGTCCCCAGGCATACGATCTGCCTGGCGGGAAATTTCCGTTTATAGTGGAGGAGCATGATCACCCGCTCTTCCCTATATTGGTGACCCCGATGTGATCCACTATAGGGAAGAGCGGGTGATCATGCTCCTCCACTATAAAGGGATCACGTCGGGGTCACCACTATAGGGAAGAGCGGGTGATCATGCTCCTCCACTATAAAGGGAAATTTCCCGCCAGGCAGATCGTATGCCTTGTATACATTGTACGTAGCAAGCGCTGAGGTACGCTAACACCGCAGACACTAGGGTTTCAAATTATGTATGTATAGTTCTAAAAATAGTAAATACTACTGCAAAACAATCACATAAAGTTAGACACTTGTAAGTATTACTTTTTATGGTATGGAACAAAATCGTAAAAATATCAAGAGTCTAGTATATTAGATCCTCTTACTTTTTATATTTTGTTGTAAAATCCGCCAGTAAAATATATATTACGAGTGTAAAAAGTTTTAACTAGCTACAGTCTGTTTTAGGCTTCGGTTTTCGCCGAAAGCACACGAGTGTAATACTACTTCCTGCTTTGTATAAAACTTTTCTTCACTATTTTGAAAAGTTATGTAAATTAAGTGTCACAAGTTCCGATATTTCTATTACACGAATATATCCGTTCTATCCGATAGTAGCCGAGGTATATTCTAAAAGCTAACAGACAATTTGTTCGATTCAAGACATAAAGCCATTTTTGTAATAGCCAGATGGACAGACAGATAGACAGACGAACGGACTTACCGACAGATGACATCAGTATCGTATTAGGCTGCCGTTTGCAAACTTTCGGTCGGAAACGCTGAAAAATCAGTGCAATGCATTAGACATCTCTTTCGGACATCTATGCATTTAGTAGACTTGAGACTCCGCTGATGTAGCTGCTTTCCACTGCATTATAAAGTCCTATTCGCTTACCCATTTTCAGCGCATGTTTGAGGAGTGCATTGGTTTGTGTTTACACAAGTACTTGGTAGCTGAAATTAATTGATGGTGTCAGGATCGCGGCCAGCGGCAAACTGCCAACAGCCATGATCATGACCTAACGGCCACCAAATACGATTATATTTAAACTAAAACTTTCGTAAGCACAACACATTATTGACCTAAGTCCGGATTAACTTACTTGATCTTCTTTTGTCGGAAGAGTCCGACTAGATTTCTTTTCAGAGACGAGCAACCGACGACGTTGGCTCCGGCTCTCCTCACCATGATTAAGCTCTGCGAATCAGAACTCAACCAGCTCAAGCCGTGCAAATTAGTATTAGTATTAGAATTAGTATAATGTAGACGAAAATTATTCGAAGGCTTAGCAATTGTCGCATAAAAAAGAGAGCCATTAGACATTTATTTTCTCATTCGAATTCAATCTATGATGGCGTTAAGAATACAAATTTTGGATGTCGCTTGAGTTTTGTGTTAAATTCAAATCTAGGCTTAAGAGTCTAATACGAATAATTAGGTGAAAATTGGCTCCCTGATCGGATTATTACGCAAACAAAACCTAGTCATGTAAAAAAATCAAGTAAGTCATCTGGATTAAGGTCACCGTATGTAACTCCGTTGTTAATTAATTTATGAAAAAAGTTGTTGCCGAACAAAAAGTCCAATTGGATTGTCTCAGGTATTGTGCATTTTAAGAATGAGTGCAGTATACATATTCATTTAATTGATAAAAACCATCCAAACAAACAACGTTACAGGCACTACAGCGTATGATTGGTCTGTACTATTAGTTCTGTAATGCCCAATTCCTGACATGTGTTATCTTAGTTCTTTGCAAAAACTTTTGTTTTACAAATCATGTTTTTTTTTCCACTTCATAAAGCTAGTAGGAAGACAGAATATTTTTTATGGTACCACAAGTTATTTACACTTAAGACATAAACAAAGTAAGATTGGCGGCTTTATAAAAGAAATTGCAAATTTGTCCAGATAATTATGAATAGAACAAATTAGAGACGGATCTTAACACAATGTAACATTTTAGAATCGAAAAACCTATTGAAATAAATATCCTAGTGGTATGAGAATGGCCATACTAAGAAAGGTCATATGATATCTAAAGTCATTGGGGGCTATACCCACCTTAATCTGACTCCCAATCAGTTGTTTGTATCATAAACGGGGGCTTGAAAAGGCAAAAGTTAATAATAGCTCATATGCGCCGAATTGTATATCCAAGGTGATTGGGAGATGTTCCCACCTCAATATAACATCTTATCAGTCGTGTGTTTCATAAAAAAGAGTCTAACAAAACGTCAATGGTCAACAATAAAACAATACGCGCTGAATTGTACCACCAAGGTCATTAGGGGCTATACGAACCTTGATCTAACACCCAATTAGTAGTGTGTGTTAAACACTGAGGTCATATTGTTTATTAATTTTGTTTGAAGATTAAAAGTTTAACAAAAAAAAAATGTTAACTTAAACACTAGCAAAGATCCTTGCTGTGACAACCTTAATAGGCTAGGCACTTACCTTAAGCCCCTTTATGTTTTATAATTAAGATGTATTAATGTACTAGCTACTGGTTGTCCTAAGTGAATAAATAAAAAATATAAACGGTGCTCAAAAAGGCCAATGGTCAACAATAACACATACGCCAAATTGTATCACCAAGGTCATTGGGGGTTATACGCACCTTAATCTAACACCCAATCAGTTGTGCGTGTCACATGACCGAGGGCTTAAAAAGAGCACAATATAACGATAGGTCATATGCGACGAATTATCCCCCAATAACCTTGGATATACATTCCATTGAGGAATGCATATCCATGCATTCCTCAATCTAACATCTTATCAGTGACACATAGCTGTTGTTTGTTTCATAAAAAGGGACTCAAAAGGGCCAATGATCAACAATAAGACATATGCACTGAATTGTACCACCAAGGTCACTGGGACCTATACGAAATTTAATCTAACACCCAATCAGTTGTGTGTCATAAACGGGGGCCCAAAAAGGCCAATGTTTAACAAACAGCCGGTTAAGGCGGGTTTTTAACGCGTGATCAATCACTTGGCCGCCGATTGATGGATGACGGGATCGTTTGACAGTAAGGAAATTTTACGGGGGCCCGCATCGGCTTGTGCTCTCCGCGGTAATTATGTCGCTTAGTAATTTATGGGCGAGATTGTTGTCGAAATTGAAATCAAATGGCAGTGAACTCCAGGAGAGAATCGTTCCGATGCTCCTTTGTTTTGGGTTTCAAGTGAGACAGATCGGTTTTAAGCGCCGTCTTTATTATGTAGCCTATAAACGTTTCATTGCAGGAACAGACTTTGTCTCTGAGCAAGAGAGTGCGTTTAAGGTGTTTCAGTGTGATATGATAAGTAGCGCCGCCAATCATCGCTGAACAAACATTAAAAAATATAGTCTATAAAATTATACATTGCGTATCCGAGCTGGGCATGCGTGGTAATAAAAGCGTTTCGGGGCGCTTACTAGCGCCGCCTATGGAAAAATATCATAACTTGTGTTACAATACTCAACAACCATATCTACTGCTTTAATTCAACTTTCTTGCTTCTTTTGCCACACCCAAGTCTCGCTACCATACATAAGTGTTGGGACCAGCACGCCACTATGAATAGCTAATCTAGCTCTTTTGGAAATGTTTCGGCTGCACACAATGGAGTGCAAGGCATCGTTTACACAATTTCCCGCTTTTACTCTTCTTTCTATATCACCTTCACACTTTCCATCCATCGTAAACAGGCTCCCCAAATAGACAAATTCTTTTACTTTCGCCTGAAATTGTTCCACTCTTTCGCCTCTAATCGTTATCTTGCAGCATGTTTCATCATTGTTTTTAAAGACCAGTACTTTCGTCTTACTCACATTTATGTTCATACCTTTCCTTTTAAATGCCTTATCCATTACCGCGACTTGTGTCTGCAGTTTTTCGACCGACGATGCGAACAAAACTTGGTCATCGGCGTATAACAAGCATTTCACCTGACGGCCGCTGTTGCTGTTTAACTGAAGGATCGATGCTAATCACTGGGCGGCTTGATAATTTCTGACAGTAAGGCTCGCCACTGCCTTAGAATCCTCCATCAACCCGGACTAGGCCCCGCTGGTGAACTAATCTTCCTGCGATGGAGGTAGAAACCCGTGCCCCGGCAGTGGGGACATACAAAGTGTTGTGATATCATATCATCGTATTTTTTGGAAAGGGGATATCTTGTTTATTTATTACACTTTATTTCACAATAAAACCATAATAGCAACTTAAATAACCTACAATCTAGAATTACCAAAATAGGACTTTAATCGATTTCCAAAATCGATTAGTTCTAGCACGTTGCTACTACATTTTAGGCTGGATGCTCTAAAAATAGTTATCAAAGATATTAAGATTTTTGATGTTTACTTTTTGATAGCAACGTATTATAGATAGATAAATAAATAGAGAAGCGCTCGTGGCCTAGGCGAACCGAGTGATTGGAATCAATCACTTGGTTAAGCAATGACAGGCGCGGTCAGGTACAGGATGGGTGAGCGTCCCGTGACTACCGCTAGTGGCATTTTTCCGAGCGCTTCCGTGCTTCGCAAGGCACGTTAAGCCGTTGGTGCCGGCTGTCATTAATGGCAGTCGTTAAGCCATGTCAGAGGCCTTATGGGCGGCTTAATAACTTCTGACAGTAAGGCCCGCCACTGTCTTACAATCCTCCACCAACCCGGACTTGGCCCCCGTGGTGGAGTATGGCCTAACCTTCCTGCGATGCAGGAAGAGACCCGTGCCCCAGCAGTGGGGACATACAAGGGTTGATAACGAAATAGAGAACACTTTATTGTACATCTATCTATCTATAATCAGCCCACATCAACCCACTGCTGGGCATAGGCCTCCTTTTTATTGCACCATTCCTCACGGTCCTGTGCTAATCCGATCCATCTCTGACCCGCAACCCTCACGATATCGTCTGACCATCGTGTCGGAGGTCTGCCGACCAACCTTATTGTACGTAAAAATGGAAATTATATGTACCCAGATATTTCTTAACCTAAGAGCGGCCTTATCGCTTCAAAAGGGATCCCTTCCAGACGACCTTTGGACGAACTGGACTAATACATTAGATAAATCTACCTAGATGTACAAAAAATATAGAAAATGATAATTTCAGAAGTATCTATAGAAATACATGCCTAAATAACAGTGTGAATAAATAAAGTTATCAACAGATACATACAAATAATTTACGTAAATAAAATACAAATGAACATTATATAAAAATATATAATTATAATAAGAGTCATGATTTTTGTTCCGTTGGTGGCGGAAATATTTTTTTTTAAGTCCCTATTTAGAGGCTAAAAATTCCACCCTTGCCGGGACTAACTGCAAATTAGGTACTCGGGACTGCAAGTGATGCAAATTACTTCAGCCCAATGGTGCTGCCTGTACGTAATACAGAGAGTATTGTAAATAGGTTCGAAATATCACTGATGGCGCTTAGTCGCCCATTAGCTCAGTTGGGAGAGCGCTGGCACGGTTAGCCAGAGGTCGCGGGTTCGATTCTCGGCATGGGTGATTTTTTTATTCTCTAAATAGGTTTTAAAAAAAAATTATCCTCGTTAGTGCATTTGTCACGGGTTAGTGCATTAAAAAAAATATGAAAAAGAGATTTTCATAGTTTCCGAATTTTTTCTTCATTTCTGCCTTCGCCAACAACATTGACAACACGAAAAAATTTACTCATAATTAGATAGCATTGACTTAAAGGCTTGAAGTAAAAACCTTTAAAAGTTACTAACCAAAAGGCTTACGCCCAAAATCTTAAACCAAACAATGAACCCCTTTAAGCCGTGTGTGACTTATGCAAATGTGTATCTTAAGAAGTACGAGGCCCTTAAATTATCTTGGAAGCACTTAATTTGCATATAAATGGACCATTAGAAGAGTTTGGAATTAGCTCAGGATAATCGTTGTTTGCTTTCGGAGTCCGTGGGTACTTATTTAGGTAATCCTAATACACTACACTTGTTAATTAGTTTTAAAACCGCGAAATGGGCCGCGACTTTGTTCTTGTTATAAACGTAATAAGAAGGTAAGTAATCACGGTTAAAGCTTCCTTATATTTTAGTGATAATTATTTCTGATTCTATGATAAATTTAGCACGGAGGACAAGTTATAGTAAGTACCCAAAGGTACTTACTATAACTTGTCTACACAAGTTATAGTAAGTACTACTACACACCGCCTTAACTACAGTTTGACGACCTCTGTGGCCTAGCGGTAGCGCATCTGCCTACCATGCAAGAGGTCCCGAGTTCAAATCGCGGCTGGGGACAAAAAAAAACCCCACGTCTTGGATGTTTACTTGGATGTTTGTGATGTCGTTGTTTCTGGTTCCCACGACACAGGGTATCCTAGTGTGGGGCCAGTAGCATTGTATGGGCCTGTATGTAAATGTTATGTTATTATGTTAATTCGATTCTAATTCGATCGATATCAACCCTTGTGTGTCCCCACTTCAGGGGCACTGATCTCTTCCTGTATCGCAGGAAGTTAGACCGTACTCCACCACGGGGGCAAGTGCGGGTTGGTGGAGGATTGTTAGTTAGTGGCGGGCCTTACTGACAGAATTTATCACGCCGCCCAGTGATTGGCATTAATCATTTGAGTTAAGCAACAACAGGGGCGGTCTGGTGCAGGATGGGTGACCGTCTCGCGACTACCGCTAGTGGCATTTTTCCGAGCTCTCCCATGCTAAGCAAGTCACGTCAAGCCGTTTGTGCCGGCTGTCATGTAATGACAGTCGCTAAGCCATGTCAGAGGCCTAACTACAATAATAGTGATTAATTAAAATGGTAAAAAACATAATATATATAATTATATGCAATGTGTCATATCATAACTGAGAGACCAAAATAACAAGTAGGATGCTACCAATTATTGTTTTGAGAAAATCTGACTATCTGAGGTGTACAAATACCTCAGCAGTTCAAATCGCGGTGGGCACGCGTGGTATTTAAGCCCGCTCTCTCTCTCTCTCTCTCTCTCTCTCTCTCTCTCTCTCTCTCTCTCTCTGGGAGCACGTATCCTGCAGTAGGACGTTTATATGCCACATAAAAAAGGAATATAACAATAACGGCAATAACATCACTTAAGTGTTCTCTGGTGTTCTGGTGTGGTGGTGGTGGTTCGGTCACTGGTGTTCTCTATTTTTACCTACGGTGCCGAGACATGGTGCGTTAGAAGCCGCGACTGTAGCCGAATCGATGAATTCGAGATGTGGTGTTGGAGGAAGATGCTCAGAATCCCGTGGACAGCCTTCAGAACCAATATTTCTATACTTAACGAGCTCGGTATAACGAAGCGACTGTCGTCAGTCTGTCGAGAGGTCCCTCAGCTTTTTTGGGCATATTATGCGTTCACGACGTCATAGCCTAGAGAAGCAGATCGTTTTGGGCCAGTTAGAGGGCAGATGAGCGAGAGGCAGAACACCAATGCGCTGGTCCGATGCCATAAAGAAGGCAGCTGGGGGATCCATTCAGCACCCATCCCATTGCGCATATGACCGAGACAAATGGAGAAGCATTGTATATGGTCACGATCCTCAGAATTGAGAGACCGATTAAAAAGAAGAAGAAGAAGTGTTCTCTATCTATCTATCTATCTAAGAAGTTAAGTAAACAGCTTAGCCACGAGTTAAAGAAGATCAATCGAATGAATAGCAGCGACAAAAGGAAAATTCCACCGTAAAGCAATACTAATAGCTCGGCATTGTTTAGCATTGAGACGCCGGGATACGAATCCATCGTCTTTAAGTTGTAAATTATTCAGGACGCGCTCATCAGATCTCCAGAGTTTTTATCGCATAAAACTGGGGACATAATAGGCGGAGAGCTTGTTTGTTTCACGACCAGCGACCCTGGATTATGTTTTTTTTGTAAATAGCTTATTTACGACTGCAGAACAAAGGCCTTCTCTTAGCGAGAGAGTATGGGCTTAATTACCACGCGTGCCCACTGGGGATTGTGCGGGGGTATTTGAAATCCTCAGAGACTCAGGTTTACTACATTGTTTTCCTTCACCATCAGCGAGTGGTATATGCTAAATAGTGGTATAGCGAGTAGTATGTGGTAAATTTAATTATAGACAAATGTTATTAAAGCAACAGAAGGCCTAAGATGCCCTAGAAATTACATGGGCACCTTACATGTGTGACGTATGTTATACTTGAAAAGACACATAATCGCGGTCAGATACTAATGGGTGATGATCCTGTGACTGCCGCTAGTGGCATATTTTCCGAGTGCTACCATGCTTCGCGAGGCACGTTAAGCCGTTGGTGCCGGCTGTCATATAGTGGCCATGTCAGAGGTCGTTAAGCCATGTCAGAGGCCTTATGGGCAGCTTTATAACACTGGCTTTCAATCCTCCACCAACATAACGAAGTTAATAGTGTTTATTTGTAAGGGCGATCCATCGATTGCAACCGCTCGCAAGCGTAGAGGAAATCAAGGTCGAATATGGCTGGAAAATAGATGAGGCTGCCAAAAATAAGGAACTTCAAAGAGAAGAAAGTCTGCACTCAGGAATGGGTTCCGCTTATCGACTCGTTGAATATATTATTTTACCTACTAATGGATAGCAGGAAAATTTTACTCGCGAAAAGTTAGTCGTGTTCTACTTTTCGACTTCGTACTAGTTTTCGTTCTGTTAAAGCTTTTACAGAAGTACCGTTTAATTAAGCTCGACCCGTCGTTTTTTCAGTTCGCCATTTGCATCTACGTAATGTGGTGATTTATACAGCGTCTAGTGGCACCTTCAGTCACACTAGATGGGTTAAGAGACTACCTACTCGGACGCTGTAGTTCCCGGGACATTGCTTTTAGAGACGGTGAAGGCTTCTTCTTCTTCTTCAGTTAGTCCACTGCTGGACATAGTCCTCCCATAATGTGCGCCATAGCGCAAGGTTGTGCCATCATTGGGGGGTAATGCCCATAATCCCCACGCTGGGCATGCGGGTTGGGGATCGCAGTTTGGTGAAATTGTACTGCACGGGGCGCTGCTGCTCACCCCTCAGTTTGTGTCCCTTAGTCGCCTTTTACGACACCCGCGGGAAGAATTTGGGCTGGTGCTATTCTCTAAGCCGACACCACACAGCACGGTGAAGGCTTGCTCACCACCTATACCATCCTGACAGCTGAAGCGGCCTGGCCCACAGGAAAGACTGGTCAATACGTGTGGAGTCAACCAAGCTGCTGGTTTCCTCACAATGTTGTCCTTCATGGTTTGCTTGTGGTATTGCTATTACAAGACGACCTCGGTAGCGCAGCGGTTTGGCACGCTGACTGTAAAACCGAAGGTCTCGGGTTCGATTCCCGGCCGGGTCAAACTAGGAAACGAACTTTTCTAGTTTGTCTCAGGTCTTGGATGTTATCTTTGTATTTATTGTATTAAATCTATCATCGAGTTAGCACCTGTAATACAATTCATTTAGTTGTACTTAGAATAGGCCTAATGAGATCTGTGTCAATGAGTATAAAATTTCAAAAAATCGCAAAAGACGTTCATTCAGTTTGGTTCTGACAAGGCTCGAAATTTTTTCGGCGAAATTGTTAAACTAAGTACGTCCTAAGCCTTAAGCCATTGCTCAAAGGTAGACCATAGAATATTCTATTGCTTAAGCCAGCACTCGGGAATCAGACAGTGATTTTGATTGTACAAAACAAACCGTCAGTGTACGTTACTCGAAATAGCTTGATGAATCTTCCTAAGAGGTGAAAGTATAAGACTCAGTAACAAAATCCTCGTTTATTTATCAGTCAATTTGCGGGACCTATTTTGTTGAAGGCGGAGATAGATAGACAGAGATAGAGAACAACTTTACTGTACATAAAATGGAAATTACACAGATATTTAACCTAAGAGTACAGACGGCGGCCTTATCACTAAAAGTGATCTCTTCCAGATAACCTTAATAAAGAATTGTTATTTGTCCGTAAACAGAATACAATGTAATGAAAACAGGACAATACGCCATAATAGACGTATTGCCTTGTTTCAATAAATGAATTCTAAAACAATAAAGATTAAATTAGAATAATACTCTTTATTGCACACTATACATTTTGACAGTACATGAAAAACTCAAATATCTAAGTTACACAGTAAACAAATGGTGGTATTATTTTTCTTCTTCTTCAGGCTATATTAGTCCACTGCAGAACATAGCCATCCCCTAATGAGCGCCATAGCGCAAGACTTAATAATCTATAATATAAAAATGAATTGCTGAATGTGTTGGTAGGCGCAATTCTTTTTTTTTATATTTCTTGAAGTACGAGGATAGTTCTTACGGAGAGAAAAACAAAAAAAATTAAAGAATCGACTGTTAGGCGGTACGAAGTTCGCTGGGTCAGCTAGTAATAAATAATAATAAATTGTAACATTGAGTGTCTGAGGTGTTCAAATACGTAACGCGTGAGATTTTCAATCTACTCTCTCTCTCCGAGAGAAATAGTCCAATATTCAAAACTCCAAAACTCTAACTCTTCCAAACTCATTATATTCTTTTTAATGCACTAACTCAAAACCTATTTTGAGGCTAAAAACTCCACCCATGCCGAGAGTGAGTCACCCATTAGCTCAGTTGGAAAGAGCGCTGGCACGGATAGCCAGAGGTCGCGGGTTTGAGTCCCGGCTTGGGTGGAGTTTTTAGCCTCTAAATAGGTTTTTAAAATCTTCCAAACTCTCTAAAAACTATTCCGTCTCTGAGAGAAGGTCTGCCCTGCAGTAGGACGTATACAAGCTACATAAATAAAGAAATTGTTATACATTAAATGTTTAGGAACTTTTCTCCGCGTTGAGTTGGTACTTTTAAATTATATTCACAACAATGTTCGTGCATGATGATGATGTTAGTTTTGTCTTGCCAATAGAACTATTGTATGTCTCTACTGAGGAGTAGGAAGCTAAGATATCATAATAGTAATAATTTATTCATTTATTCGCTTTAGTTTATTCTTATCTAAGTTTTTACAGAGTAAATGTGTAAAACGTTTAATTTTGATACTACTTATGTATAATTTTAATGATAATTATCATGCTGTGTAAACTGCTTGTGGGTTGCTTGGTTGCAGCGTAGATCAAGACCATTATGTTTTTATATACCTACCTACGTTTTTGTACCCCGCGGCCTCTAGCTAACCGTGCCAGCGCTCTCCCAACTGAGCTAATGGACAAGTCGGCATCAGTGAAATTTCAAACCTCTTTACAATACTCTCTGTATTACTTACAGGCAGCGACATCTGGCTGAGATAATTTGCATCAAACCTAGTTTGCTTTCCTTAAACGTTGTTTTGCTGTATAAATTAGCCCTACAAGCATGTTCACAAATTAGACCTACAGCATATTCACATAAAAAACAAATGAATTGGTGCAGCTGTTTCAGAGGAATTCGATAACAACCACTGTGACACGAGACATAAAATTATATGTTTGATAATAAAAAAAAACTTTTTGTTAACAAACAAATTTTTTTGGATGTTTGTTTCTAAGAATGATTATTTCTTTTCAATTGTGACAATCCATTTATTCTTGGACCTATTATTTCCCATTTAGTCTCATTACTCAACAGCAAGTGAAACCTGTGCTCGACAAAGTACTTAACATACTTAGGGAAGTCAAAACTAGTCATCCAATGTAAGGTCACATTCATACTGGCCATGTACGGCATCGTTTAAGGTGCACGCTCGTGACTGCGCCATGGAGGCTAGCGAGCATTCGATTCGCGTTACCATGATATGCTTTGGCTGTAGAGGTACAGCGAAGGAACATCCGACAAGTACAATTCTACGGAACATGCAATAGAAACAGACGCAACTTCTCATTGTCATGTTGCAACGAAAACTTGTTTGTATTTATTACTTAAACACAGCTAACTGAGGAAACTTGAGTATCGGAGGTGTTCAATATCTGAGCGCTTGAGCTCCGTTACTCAAGGTTATCTAATAGCATAATCCCTTGCATGCTTATTAGTAATTTGGGTTTTACTGTTTTAATTCTATAAGTTTTCTTACATTGATATTTTAAAGAATAAAAAAATAATTTTGTGAAATTTACGCATATAATATCCGTATACGAATACGTAGTCTTAGGAATCTTAAACATCACCTACTTGACACCCAAACCAAAATGAAAATAAAGTATTATATGAAAAACTAAATAAAATTTGCACAAAATTTTGTTTTGATTGATTGAATTAAAACAAAATTTTGTTTTTTTCTATGAGCCAGTTTTTATTCTATGAGTTTTCTTAAATTGATATTTTAAAGAATAAAAAATCAATTTTGTGAAATTTACGCATATAATATCCGTATACAAATACGTAGTCTTAGGAATCTTAAGCATCACCTACTTGACACCCAAACCAAAATTAAAATAAAGTATTATATGAAAAACTAAATAAAATTTGCACAAAATTTTGTTTTGATTGATTGAATTAAAACAAAATTTTGTTTTTTTCTATGAGCCAGTTTTTATTCTATGAGTTTTCTTAAATTGATATTTTAAAGAATAAAAAATCAATTTTGTGAAATTTACGCATATAATATCCGTATACGAATACGTAGTCTTAGGAATCTTAAGCATCACCTACTTGACACCCAAACCAAAATTAAAATAAAGTATTATATGAAAAACTAAATAAAATTTGCACAAAAATTTGTTTTGATTGATTGAATCAAATTTAAGTACAACGTAAAAAAAATTCAGTCTGTATGCTAAATGCCAATGTACGCTCAAAACCGCTTCGAAAAATGCTCTTCATAAACCTATCCTTCAGCTGCAAACGTTCCCTCCACTCGTGTGTTGGTGCGGCTGTAACTGTACCTTCGCCACCCGATAGCATTACTTTATAGCTGTCAGCCTGCGGCGTCTTTCATGCAACTGTGGGCACACCCCTTCTCGTGTTGAAGCCCTTATAGGGCCGGTCGTGTCTTGACATTGGGCGTTATAGGCCAGAACTCACCGAGGCCCCTTTTCGGATCTGCGCCGTCGACGTAGGAGAAATCGGCGGGTAGTATTACGCGCAACGTGATCAAGTATCTGGGATATTTTTTGCTTTTTTGTTTTTAAATAATTTATTCAAGAAGTTCTACGAATTACATATTACAGTAAGACCAGCCACTAGTCTTGTAAGCTTCCACCAATCCGCACTAGGCCCCCGTGGTGAAGTATGGCCTATATCTTCCTGAGGGAAGAGACCCGTGCCCCTCGGTGGGGACATAATGGGTTGATGATATGGGTACATAATGACATATTATGTACAAAAAACCTTCACTGAAACCTGTGTAGGTGTTTGTCTGTGAGGTGTGTTACTCTTTACTTAATTAATTTCAGAAGTATGATTCTTCAGGGGATATTTAATAAATAAATAATAAATAAATATTCATGGACATATTACACAGATTTCGTTAGCCCTATACTAAGTACAACTAAATGACTTGTGTTATAGGTGCTAAGTCGACGATATATTTATACAATAAATACATAGATAACATCCAAGACCCGAGACAAACTAGAAAAGTTCGTTTCCTAGTTTGACCCGGCCGGGGATTGAACTCGAGACCTTCGGTTGCACAGTCAGCGTGCCAAACCGCTGCGCCACCGAAGCCGTCGTAAGTTAAGTTTGTTATGTTTGTGTAATCTCTTTCTAGTACTATGTAGCTATATTTTTCGTCGATCTCCCCCTTCTATGTGTTTTTTTTATTCCGATTTCGGCGAAATTTACAAAATATTAATGACTGCCATTTTCCACGATCCTGACAAATCATCTTTGCTTTTTATTAAACAAAAATAAATAAGAAAAATGACATTCTTTTTTTAATTTTCGACGATTGAAATACCTCCTATTGAGCAAAAAAAGATTAATGATTTTGTATATCGGAGAACCACTTTCAACCAAAACTTATAAATATATATATTTTTTATTATTTTTCCCTTCAAGGTTTGCCCCAACAAAGCTGCCACTTGTACTCTGCTTGTTTACATGTTTTATATCATATGCTCTGGTGTACAATAAAGAATATTTTTATCTTATCTAAGGTACTCTTACAATACCTCTTTCTGAATAAACACCCAATGAATTTGAATATCTGAGAATCCTTTTTAAGTAAAACAAAAATACGCGTAATAGAGACTCCGTAAATACTGGTGCTGGAAATAGGCTCTGATAAGATTTACTTCCCTATTGGTGTGACTTTGATTTGAAGGATTTAGTGGGATGAGCCCATTGAATTGGCAATTCAACTCAACCGAGGGTCTGTATCGACGAAATTTATTTTTTCTGAAAAAACAAATGCCAGACATAACATTACTATAAATACTTGGCTTGTAATTTATACTGGAAAAACAGCTTTGTTGTGTTAGGCATCTCTTAACGTGGGACCATAAGACGTTAGAGTTCATAGAATCTCGTTTTTAATTAATTACATTAAACGGGCATCAAAATATTTTATAATGTTCAGAAACTTGAAAGTAACTTATAATGTTCACAAAGCTCTTTTAAGCAGCTTTTATATACGCCCCCTTGCAAGTCTCAGGTCTTCTATCAGAAAGAGAGAGTACAGGCTTAATTACCACGCGTGCCCACCGCGGATTGGCAATTTCAATCGCTGAGGTAGATGAATACCTCAGACACACAGATTTCCTCTAGATGTTTTCCTTCACCGCGAGTGGTATTGCTACCATAACATCAATGTGTGTTACAAATATAAAATTTTACATAATTTACAAAACAAATTCATTTGGTACCAAATTTTATGTTTTTTTTATTCGCAGCTTTTCTCTATAACGCTATTTTAGCAGTTTCTTGACATTCGCACCCACGGGCCCTCTGCAGACTTGACCACATCGTCCGACCATCGAGCTGTTCGTCTACTCTGACTACCTTGTCAACCCTGACTACCATTTCTACGACCGCCACCCCATTCGCAATCGCTACTCTGGTTGACCGATCATCTTCCCGCCTCCCGCCCTGTTTATTATTATTATTGAAGTGCTCGTGGCCTAGTCGAACCGAGTGGTTGGAATCAATCACTCGAGTTAAGAAACAACAGGCGCGGTCAGGTGCGGGATGGGTGACTGTCCCGTTACAACCGCTAGAGGCATTTTTCCGAGCGCTTCCGTGTTCGCAAGGCACGTTAAGCCGTGGGTGCCGGCTATCATGTAATGGCAGTCGTTAAGCCATGTCAGAGGTCTTATGGGCGGCTTGATAACTGTTGACAGTAAGGCCTGCATTTGTCTTACAAACCTTCACCAACGGACTTGGCCCCCGTGGTGGAGTATGGCCTAACCTTCCTGCAATGCAGGCAGAGACCCGTGCCCTAGCAGTGGGGACATACAAGGTTGCAATCATCATCATAAATATTATTATTATTACCTATTATACTTTATTGCATACGAAACATTAAATAGGACATTACATAAGAAATAACATGTACAAAGGCTGTGTCATAGAACTACAATTCATAACTTACTGTGATTATATTCTTTTGTTGCACTAACCCGTACTAAGGACACTTTTAAAACCTATTTAGAGACTGAAAATTCCACTCATGCTGGGACTCAAACCTGCGACCTCTTGCTAACCGTGCCAGCGCCGGGGAACACACCCAACAGTAACTCCACGGCAATAAGGCAACTTTTCTGTTTTGATTTACTTAATTGACATTAATTACAATTCAAATAAATTTAATTTTATTGACATTTTATATTTGTGAAACCCCGGCGCCTTGCTTGTGACTACTCGATTGAGTAGACAGAGATAAGGCGCCGGGGATTAATATTAATCTTAATTTTTATGTAATGCTTCTTTATTTTAATCTTATGATATCATACTATAATTCAATGTAATTAAATTTTAAGGACGTTAAAAACAGTAATTATAGTTAAGATTTAATGTAAATGGGTCTAGAAAAAAAAAAAAAAAAAAAAAAAGAAAAAAAAAAAAAAAAGGAATCGAAAGAAACAAGAATATAAAAAAAAAAAAAGAAAACAAAGAAAAGACACCCAATTATCACAAGAACCCATTAGCATAAGAATAAACAATCACTTTTGGACAAGTTTTATTAATTATAATTTTAATTACGAAATTACGATAGCAAATGTAACGCAGGTAGACTTAATATTATATTTATAGATATTTTAAATAAATGACATAAAGGTTGCCACGAAATGAACGGTGGCAGAATTACCTTATACAAAAAAAAAAAAAAAAAAAACCGTGCCAGCGCTCTCCCAACTGAGCTAATGGGCAAGTACCGGTGTCAGCGAAATTTCGAAGCTCTTTACAATATTCTCTATATTAACCCATCCACTTTACAGTTAGGTTTTTACATCGGAATACCTAAATCTAACTGCAATGTAGGTACTCGGGGCTGCAAGTGATGCAAATTACTTCAGCCAGATGTCGCTGCCTGTACGTAATACAGAGAATATTGTAAAGAGGTTCGAAATTTCATTGATGCCGGTGAGGACCATTAGCTCAGTTGGGAGAGCGCTGGCACGGATAGCCAAAGTCGCGGGTTCGAATCCCGGTATGGGTGGAATTTTTAGCCTCTAAATAGGTTTTTATAACATTATATCGCTATTGCTTTGTAGACATTGAGGCAAATAACAACCATTGTCATTATTATATCATGCAGTTGAAAAACTATGTAAGTATTAGGCTCTAGGGCCAGGGCAGTAACAGGGTGGCGACCGAGAATCGGGCGGTAGTCAGTCAGTGGGCAGACCAATAGATGGTCGGACGATGTGGTCAAGTCAGCAGAGCGCCCGTGGATGCGAATGGCAAAAGAGCGCGAAGGATGGCAATTGGGGGAAAAGGCCCAGCAGTATGTAGCGGTAGGCTGACGATGATGATAATAACGTTGCATAACATTTACATACAGGCACATATATTGCTTCTGGCCCCACTCTAGGTTTCCCTGTGTCGTGGGAAACAGAAACCACGATATCATAAACTTGTAAACATCCCTGGGATTTTTTTTCGTCCCCAGACGGGGTTCGAAACCGGGACCTCTTGCATGGTAGGCAGCTGCGCTACCGCTACGCCACGGAGATCGTCATTAGTATAATAATCATGATTATTTATTATTGTTCGTAAATTTTAATTAGTTGTAATTACTTTATATTTGTGTAAAGTACGTATAATTATAAAAAGGGAAATAAGGACTTCTCCATTAAAACCTAACGGCCGACCTGAAATATAGTACGCACACGTCCATCAACTTTTACATTACTCAGTAGACACGG
This sequence comes from Yponomeuta sedellus, assembly GCA_934045075.1. Lineage (NCBI taxonomy): Eukaryota > Metazoa > Arthropoda > Insecta > Lepidoptera > Yponomeutidae > Yponomeuta > Yponomeuta sedellus. The sequence continues at coordinate 17,326,866 of OW203735.1, forward strand.
GCATAGGAAGATTTTAATTTGCTGTCGACTGTACTTACCACTTAAAAATATAGCAACGAAAAACAAGGCTAATTCGCAATCCCTTGCAAAGCTTAGCCTTGCAAAGTAATGAATTGCAAAGTAATGAATTTACTATTTACAGTTTTTCCCGCAGAACAAGTTTGTTGCTACCAGTCACGTTTTACTTGACTTTCCAATGAGCCTTGCCAAACAGTACTCTACTATGAGCTAGTATGAATAACTTTAGCGAGAACACCGGGTAACAAATTAAATATTTCGTTTTAGATAAACAGTGCAAATGCCAGTACTCCCTAACAACAGAACTAAATCTGTAGCAAAATTGTTCCAAAATTTAAAGCAACCAGAGCAAATTGGCCTACTTTCAGAATATAACTGCTACATCCATTTATCCTTACCAATACCGATATCAAGCCTTGTATGTCACGACTGCTGGGGTACGGGTCTCTTCCTGCATCGCAGGAAGGTAAAACCATACTCCACAACCGGAGCCAAGTCCGGGTTGGTGGAGGATTGTAAGACAGTGGCAGGCCTTAATGTCGGAAGTTATCAAGCCGCCTATAAGGCCTCTGACATGGCTTAACGACTGCCATTACATGACAACCGGCACCAACGGGATGCAATTACTGAGTTGTGCATTTGAGTGCTAATTTGATAATGTGTAGGCTTATGCAAGTTTTAGGTCAAAAATGCATTTTTCAGTAGCTAAACTAGACAGTTTAGTAAAATCTCTGTAAAATCTTTGCACGGTACGAAACGCTACGATAAACATATTTCTGGATGCAATTACTTTATTAGTCAAGTAAAGAGTTGTGCATCTAGTAAAGAGTTGTGCATCTGTGTGCTATTTTGATATAATAAGATAAGAATATTCTTAATTGTACACCAAGAATAAAACAAACATGAATTAATTATAAATATACAGTACAATTGGCGGCCTTACTGCCTAGAGCAATTTCTTCCAGACCACCTACGATGGAGAGTAGCTGAAGGAAAAGTGAGATGGGTAGTTGGTGCAAATATGAATATTGATATACACACTTATACTTAGAAATTATTTACTTACATAAACCATTACATATAATACATATACAAGCTGCATCTGTGTTTTAGTTCAAAAACGTATTTTTCAGTAGCTAAAATGTCTAGAATCTCGATAAAATCTGTGCCCGGTATGAAACACTGCGATAAACGCAGCGGGGGACATCGCGCGTCCCGTGACCTCTGCTTAGGTTGACAGAGACGTATGGTCGCCGGGCCCACTTTAGCATATTGTGGAGCGATTGTTTTTCGACGCTTAGTTTAGTTAGACCTGAGATTTTCCGTACTTAGCCTCACTTGAGCCATTGTACGTAGAAGCACTGAGGTGTGTTAACACTTCAGCCCTCCTATTACGTAGCACTCCACTCTATCGAGTGAAGCATTTAGACGACTCCTAAGTGTCAAAAAATGTATGCATTTGACAGCCGGAGTAGCTTAAAAAAAGCAAAAAACCAACGTCACTCAACTCAGTGGACACTTACGTAATAATGCCCCAGGCTCTAGGCTTCTCTCACGATTATACTATTTTTATTTTTAATGCACTAACCCGTGCTAAGGAATAAATTTTAAAACCTATTTAGAGGCTAAAAATTTCACCCATGCCGGGATTCGAACCCGCAACCTCTGGCTATCCGTGCCAGCGCTCTACCAATTGAGCTCAATTGGTAGAGCGCAACGTTAAGCAACAACAGGCGCGACCGTCCCGTGACTACCGTAATGGCAAGTGATCCGAGCGCTTCCGTGCTTCGCAAAACACGTTTTTTCTTTGGTGCCGGCTGTCATGTAATGGCAGTCGGTAAGCCACGTCAGAGGCATTTTGGGCGGCTTGATAACTTCTGACTATCGCATTGTAAAGAAAATAAATTCATCAATCCAACATTTTCCTTTGCAGAAAGGTGACGGAACAGCCAGCCGGGATGAAATAAAACAATAATAAAAAAACGCTTTCCTTCAAACGGTTTCCCTCTCATAATATTCGCGCTAATACTCTCCGGACACACATATTTCTCTCATTCTCTATCTAAAAATGGGTTGTTCTTGTCGACCCTAAAACGTGGAATCGACCGAAATCGCTTCGGTTATTTGACAAATTTAAAATTCAAATATTCAAATCAGTAAGCTTTACTTTCTTTTGGTTACCTAACAACGAGTATATTACGAGTTCATGTAAAATAATTGGCTTATATTTAGATTTAATTTTAATTTCAATTACAAATAATCAATATTGTTGACTTCATATAAAATAATTGGTTTGCCTATTTTTGAACGTAGCTTCATAATTTTCTTTTGTAATTTTTGCCGAACGTAGTAAACTAACAGTTAATGCCTTTAAAAAGACGCCTGTCAAAGACGTCTGTATCTTCCAGGACCACGGTACTTGCAAAAGTGCAAAAAAGTCGGAAAATTTTAAAATGTAAAACTAAACGAATAAATATTCGTGCAAATACAGTTTTTATTACGAGTACCTACATTGTTTTGTTCCGCGTTGTGTTTTCCAAAGCAGTTTGCATCCATTACAAACTACTTTTATTGTTTAATGCCGGGTCCACACGTTAGCCGCAAGCCTCTGCAAATACTTGACAAATTATGGACAAATAAACTTCGTCATCCACACGCTTGCAAGGGTGTTAGTAGGTCGTAAAAGCAAGCTTGGCAAACGTTCGTATTTCGTTTGACATTTTTTATTGATAAAAAGAAGCAAAAATAAAGATTTTTTTTTTCAATGAAACCGAAAATTCGCCAACAAAAATAGAGGATTCATTTTTAAGTACTACGTGAGCGTGAGTATAAATAAAAATTTTTCATTAGATTTTTTTAAATATATACAACGTTTTTTTGAACTAAAACTTTCGTAAGCACAACACATTGTAGACTTATATACAACGTGCTTATTTATTGATATCAAACGGCCGGCAAACTTGTGGATACATTGGAAGCCAATGCAAGCGCTTGTCGCAAGCTTCCTTTGACTGGTTCCCCAAATAGTACAGATACAGTTTGTATTGGCGACAAGTGCTTACGAGCCACGACAAGGCAAGCCAAAAGTCCTACAAGCTCGTTTGAATTAGTGAAGGCTTGTCGTGGACGCGAGACTTGGTGTGGACGTGGCATTACGCAAATACGCACCTACTAAGCCTATAAATTCTTACATTTTTTATATGCCAGGATTAAAGCCCAGCAAGACCTCACACATGGTAATAAGGACATGGGTTATAAGGCAGCGCTATAACCACTTTTTTATATACGTACAGCATCATACACATAAAATCTCCAGACACTGGACTCGCCGGGAACGGCCCCTAAAAATCCAATTTCGCAACCGTCTAATACACGTGACGCAAAGTATAAAGGAGAGAGTGCGAGGATAAAAAAAAACGCCGGCGCCTGACAAAGGCGTCATAAAGTTCCGAAGTAATTCATAAAGTGGGATAGTACCATTTAGGTTGCGTCGCCATGTATCCCTGCAAACGGCTGACAGGGGCCTGATTCTAACAGATTAGTCTTCTCTATCTGCTGGTCAGTCAGGAGGTAGCCCACTCTTGAGCAGAAGGCATCTTCACCAGTGGCGTAGCTACCTAAGGGCTAGGCGGCGCAGTGCCCCGGGGCCCTCAAGCTCAGGGGGCCCTCGAACCCTTACCAGAAATCTCGATCGAACTGACCTTTTGGAATTTTCTCACATTTTCAAAATAAATATGACACGTTGCAACCCCACTTTAATCATATCAACTCAGTTGAGAGAAATTCAAAAGTTAGGGAATTCCCCTAAATTCTTTCTGTAGGTTGGCAGTGTTGTCAATTTGACGGGTAGTGATATGTGCGTTTTATTATCCATCGATGTGCGTTTTATTGTATTTGTTAAAGTATTTGTATATTTCATAAAACCTAATCAGTTAACATAGCAGTGGGGCCCCATTTTTTAATTTGCCCCAGGGCACTTGCACTTGTTACCAAGCTACGCCACTGCTCTTGACCCCCCAACCTCATCCCCCTGACAGTATCCACTTTTGTCGTCATATTTTTGTCGTTGACCGGGCGTCAGGCATGGATTGAGCATTTTTATACAATGGATCTCATCGCGATTCGTCGTCGTCGTCGTCGTCATCAGGCTATACTAGTCCACTGCTGGATATAGCCCTCCCCTAAAAAGCGCCACATTGTGCTATCATATCGCGATTATTTCAAGTGAACAGAGCGGTAGAACAAAGACCTCATATTCAGGAAATCGTGGGTTCTAATTCTGGCATGTACCTACCGATGACTTTATTTTCTAAGTTATGTATAGTAAATTTGTTAGTTGTAGCAGCAATCAAAAACCTTGAAGGAAAACATAATGAGGAAAAGGTAGAGTCTGAGGTATTTACATGCCGTAAGTGACTAACCTTGGTCTCCGCCTTCCTCTTCGGGATGTCAGCGTAAGTGAGACAATTTTTTTTACTGCTTCTCCTATTCCCTAAAATTTGCTGAAAGTTATCTCTGACATGTTATTTCTTACTTTGTATACGTTTCAAAGCATTTTGAAGTTACGTATATTTGTGAATTCGTAGTAGCAATACAACACGCTAACATGAAGGAAACATCATGTAGAAATCCGCGGCGTGTTGGCTCCGTATGGACTAGTCTTTTCGGTGGGCTATGCCGATTAAGCTGTCAGGATGGCATAGGTGCTGGATAACCCTACACCATCTAAAATAATGTGTCAGCTACTGCCGCGTCCGATCAGGAGCCTGCAGTGAAACTGTCGGAGTTTATTTGCTTTTAGAGATCTTCTTAAGGGGAGGACCTTACCCTAAAATAATTATGTCAGGTTTTAAATTGTAATAGCGAACTCATTTGATATTAGATTACAATCATATTTTGCAATCAAATACTCCGTTTTCTGTAATACTGTAACATTCTTTCTTGGGAATAAAGGAATTCGTTCATGCCGGTACTTAATGTTTAAAATGGTTTCGAAAATAATATTTCCAAAATATTGCTACAATGTAGTAATACTAGGCCACTTAGAAAGTTTTTCGAAAAAATGTTTTTATGTATAAGATACTGGCCACTTGTGATTGTTTTGAAAACGTCGATTATTTAATAGCAAAAATACTACTGTTCGATTTTCAAATTTCCCTCCGCATTTCCTTCAGACGAATCACGTACGAAGAGATTTAAGAAGCACTGCAGATTGGTTCAGGAAGTGTTCACAAGATTTTGCACGAGCACTTTCGCGTAACGAGAATAGTTTCCCAACCACAACCTCACCGAAGCTCAGAAGCAGACCCGTGTGGATTGGTGCCGTAATATATTACAAAAATTTGATGCTGGCTCGTCACGGCGCGTTTACGACATTGTGACAGGTGACGAATCCTGGATTTATCTATATGATCCAGAAACAAAGCGTCAGTCGACATTTTGGCTGTTTTAAAATGAACCAACGCCTACAAAAGTGAAGCGATCGAGGAGCGCAGGAAAAATTTTGATCGCTAGTTTCTTCACTTTGACGGGGTACCTAATTTCAATTCCACTTCGAGACCAAAGCAGCATCAACGCTGAATGAATGGTATAGCACAAAATGCCTGCCAGAAGTTTTTTTCTGAATTGAGCAACAAGCAACCGAACACTGGGCTCCGCGGGGTCCTTCTTCACCACGACAACGCGCCCGCGCACGCTGCGATCAAAATGAGGGACTTCCTGGACTCCACACCGGTCAGAGTCTTGGGACACCCGCCTTACAGTCCTGATTTGGCTCCGTGTGACTTCTTTTTATTCCCTAAAATTAAAAATCAGCTCAAAGGGATACAGTTTTCATCGCCGGAAGACGCGCTAGCAGTGTTTAAGAAGGCCGTGGAAGAGGTGCCTGCAGAGGACTGGAAAAAATGTTTTGAAATTGGTTCGGACGCATGAAACTTTGTGTAGAGGCTGGTGGAGAGTTCTTTGAAAAGATTTAATAAAAATATTTTTTTCATAGAATTTAGTTTTTTAGTTTCTCAAAACTTTCTGAGTGTCCCACGTATATTGGTGTAATACGTGCTAGGCCGAGGTGCTAAGCTGTTGTAACGGCTGAAACGGTCAACCCTTTCACCCTTACAGTTTTCAGCAACATATTTCTAAATCGATACAAGTAACGCCACCTGTTATGATCTTAAAGAACTATTCGACCTCAGGAGGGGATGATTTTAGTCCTAGGAAGTGACGCGCCGCCTATATTGGGTGTGGTTAAAAATTCAGAGCGTATAGAATCATGAGTCTTATACCTTCACCCATAAACTCTAGGATCGCAAGTGTCGTGTCAGCCGTGTCACACGTATGCACACAGATGCAATAAAACCCATAAATGTCAACTAAAAATTCGAAGAAAGTACAAGTGAGCCGAACGAACGCTGTTCTCTGCCATAGCAACGATAATCGTAAGTCACAGTAATAGGGGCGAGATTAGTGGAGCTCAAACCTCTTTTCACAACATTACCATACAGCCCTGCTTACATCTATTCCAAATTTAGGGTCTCACAGTTCTCGAAAATAATAAATAACATTTATTATGGGCTCTGTAAGGGTCTCCTTCCAGAAACTCAACGAAATTTGAGCTGTATCGCCACATGTTGACGGATCATTCGAGTGGAATAGGTTTTATCCTCTTTCACCCATGCATTTTGTGAATAAAATTATATGGAAATTACCCCGTTTTGCATACTTTCTACAATGACTATTATTACTGTGTATCAGATAGATTATGTTAAGACTTAGTTTAATCAACAAACCACAATAATGTTTTAATTAAGACTTCATTATTTCAATAACAAATAGACGTACAATGATGTAACTGACAATATCCATTATCAGGATTATTTTTAATGACTACAAATCCAGAGTTTACAGTTTTTCCATACATCGCCTTACAATCCGTAGTACTGCAGGGACCAATACGGAACACTCCGGCAAAAGTCAAAAAAATTTAGTCGTGTAAGTGGGTTTTCAAGAGTTTGGCGTTTTTGTGCCAGTTTTGGGTTCGTCCACTTCAGACCATAAATTTAGATATTTTTTGTAGGTCATAAAATAGTTGATGAATGTATTCTTGGGGGTGGAGCCTAGCGTTGGACCGAGGAGAGCTGGGAAATCAAGGAGATGGCAAGGGGAGTTCAGTCGCAGCTTTCAGAGAGGGAGGTAGTTCACCTGAACATTCGTCCGCGCGCGCAAACCTCTAAGACCTAGACCTAGGAGTCTACAAGTGATTTGTGAGGATAAGTCCTAAGTGAAGACTTCGCGAGTGCCTTAAGCTAGCCAGCACAGAATTCGTAAAGTGGAGAAAGAGTGCGTCGGTCCGTTTTCCGTGAAATAAAGGGTTTTCCGTCGAGGGGCGAATTTCCTCAGCCGAACAAACCGTTTTCCGAATTTCGCGACGCGTGTTTTATATAAATTTAATTTGTGTATTCTACTTTATATGTCTATTTATTTTATTATACATGTATAAAATGTTCTCCGCCAGTCTTAATTTCATTCTTCCAGTTCTATTTATAGATTTCCCACTAACTAGCGAGAGCAGAAGGCGCGGTGCTTCCCACAGGGGTTCTGCGTTTGTCTTTTGAACTTAGCTAGGAACTAGGAGCCATCAACAGGAGCAGAGCACAATGGACAAGACAAAATCATTTGTCTATAGGAGGAGGGTTTACTAACACTATATCATCTGAATGGAGCTGCGAATTTGGAGAAACGACGGAGTTAATATCTTCTGTATTTATTACGACAAGCTGAGCTGCATTATCATGGATTACTTACATCATCACTACAAGGATTACTTACATCATCATGAATCTACGTCACTACAAGGATTTTCTACATCATCATGGATATTACAGGTTTCATCGGGAACGTTCTATCCGTTCTATCTTCACTTTAGCTAGGGTCGAATTGAGATTGTGTGATTTTAGGATTGTATGTCGTGTGTGTTCTAGTAGAGTTAAAGTAGTATCGTCACGGGTGTACAACTCGAGGTACATTTTGTGTCGATGATGTGACTATGGTTTTCATGGGTGTACGACTCAGCTTGATCGGCTAGCCTGAATCCCTGTCTTAAATGACGTGTGTAGGACGGTAGCCTGTTCCTTAGTCCGGAGGTCAAATGGGTAATACACTTGCAAAAACCGTAGGACATCTTGTTTTGTTTTTATTAAGAACCACGACAGAACATAGATGAATGATGTTTTCAGCGGATGTCGGGCGTTAAGTGAAGGTTTGAATGTGATAGGGTGATACGTTGCGTCCCGATGGATTTTGAAGGAGCGAGTTTCTTGTGGAAGCTCGTCGGGATGGGTGTAGCGTTGGAAGGGAGCCCATCGTCATCACGCTAGGGAAACAAAAGTTCTTCTAGATTTTCTACTGAAAGTCTAGAACCCCTCCCATTTCCATTTATTCACAGGAAGGAGATTTGTTGTCTACAAACGCCGTGAATTTTCCCTTTTATTCCGTTTGTAACGACATATTATTTGTATTTTGTCCTATTTTATATTATTTTATTCTATACGTTATTACCTATTTCGTGATTCGCGGGTGAAACTGACTAGGCGCGTGTGTCAAAAGTCTTACTAGAAAAACAACGGGCATGCATCGGCATGCATAATAAAGTGTACAGAAGGATAGCAGTGCTCACTCTCTCTCTAGTCGCGGGCATTGAGGCTGATCGAGTCTCGATGCTGTTTTTCCTGGGGCGGTTACGATTTCTGACCGAAGCTAAGTTGCATGTTTTTCTTATTTTAAACTGATTATGTGTACGGTTAATTAATTTGCAGATTTTATTTAAACCTTGTCTTTATTTCATTTTCTCTGGTTTTCAATTTACAACACAACGTATGGGTCCTTTATTATTTTTCTAGACGATCACGACTATTTTACTTGGCCAATTAGTTTTAAGATAATTTACAACCCTTCAGGTTATATTTTATATGTTTATATATTATATTTCGTGACGAGGTGGCGTCTCTTTTAATTTTATTAAGAGGCCACACCCTGTTCAATTACACTGTGAGGATAATATAGGTGCCGGGCAAGCCTATTTCATCTGAAACCATGTCTCAGGCACTATAGCATCCAAGTGGTCCCTTCACGCAGCTACTGTGAGTAAATATGCCACTGTCCGCTGTATAAATCATCTCGTTCCCTCCGTTTCGCCTCTGCGATGAAACTAGCAGTGTATGCTTTAGCACTACTTATTTTAAAAGACTCAACAAGCTCCATCAATGTCTCAGCCTCTGGTGATTCATAGTCCTAAGTAGAAGAATTGCCCATGTAACACATACATTTTTTGAGCATTATCAATCAAGTAGCGAAGCTACACTGGTAACTAGGGGAGCCTTTTGTAAATATCGATTCCGGTAGCCTACAGCGGGAATCAAACTTCTATTGCTATTGTTGATACTGCTAGATCACCGAAAAAACAGCTCTGGCTCACAGTCAAGACAAGTCAATACGTGCGGAATCAACCAAGCCACGGGTTTCCTCACTATGGTTTACTTCATTTAGCGTGAAGCATCATAAACCTAGTGTATATTTGTTTAGTGTTTATTTTCGTTTTAATGCACTAACCCGTGCTAGGGACAATTTTAAAAACCTATTTAGAGGCTAAAAATTGCATCAGTGTATATGCCACAATCAAAACTCTTAAACGGTCAAAACTAGTTTTGACTGCTAAAATTAGTCAAAAGTACTTTTGTCTAAAGCTTACATTTGAAATACCAAATAGTAAAAACACCTAAAATGATGCATCACTCAATCTGCGACAGTAAAAATATAGGTCCGACGAAGCCCGTAGTGTAGCGGAGCGCGAACGAGCGTGTTAGGTTGAACATGTAAAACCGAAAACCAAATCGACATTGTTGGATACATATTAGAATTTAGTTAATTTTTCTGCAATCAAAACTAGTTTGAATGTTTTAGCAGTCAAAACTAGTTTTTGCCGCTCAAGAGCGTTGACTGTATTATACACCTATATTGTTTATTGAAAACCATTAATTTTAAACATTATTACATAACATTGTTACAAAGGCGAACTTCTCTCTAAGGGAGATCTCTTCTTGCCAACATTGCGCCGGCAAGACAGCAGAGGGTGTTTAATATTAGATGAATAATCAAACTGACTCTAGAAGCAGTCACCAGAATCCGCCCCGCCTCGCCTGTAGTCTGTAGCCCTATTAATTTTTACGACCCATTTAGTTCTTCAACCTGGCGGAATCGATTTATTACACTTTTATCTGAGCTGCGAATTTAACGCATCGCCTCTGCGCTCCTGGCACCAAAAAGTGAAGAACAGAAGACCCCATTAGATCGATATCAACCCATTTGTATGGCCCCACTCCTGGGGCATCGCAGTAAGGTTAGGCCATACTCCATCACGGGGGCCAAGTCCGGGTCGGTGGAGGATTGTAAGACAGTGGCGGGAATTACTGTCAGAAGTTATCAAGCCGCCCGTAGGGCCTCTGACATGGCTTAACGACTGCCATTAATATCAGCCGGCACCAGTGGACCAACGTACTTTGCGAAGCACGGAAGCACTTGAAAACCATGTCACTACCGGTAGTCAGGAGATGGTCACCTATCCAGTACCTGGCCGCGCTTGATGTTGCTTAAACCAAGTGATTGTTTCCAATCACTCGGTTCCTCTAGGCCATGAGTGCTTCATTATTGACATTTTGACATGCCTGTTATGTAATGGTAGTCGTCAAGCTTACGCCGAAGGTCTTATGGGCGGCTTGATAACATCTCATAGTAAGGCCGCCACTGACTTACAATCGTCCACCAACCCGGACTTGGCCTCCGTGATGGAGTATGGCCTAACCTTCCAGAGATGCAGGTAGAGACAGTGCGCCAGCAGTAGGGACATTCAAAGAGTCGATAGTGTCATCATTATTTATTACAAGAACCTTCTCTTTACATAATAATCATAATAGCTACACAATCTAAAACCTTGTCTTAAGCACTACAACATCCGAGTGGTCTCTTCACCCATCTAGTGTGAGTGAAGATGCCACTGAACGCTGTATAAATCATCTCATTAAGTAGATGCAAAGGCAAGGCTCTCAATACTATACACTTTTGCCGTATATATATATTTTTAAATAAGGATTGTGGTGGACTTTTTGTACCTTTCTGTTCCTCTCTGAGCTCCTGTCGGTGTCCTTTAATGCCAGCGATACGACCTGCATTGAATGGAACTATTGCCGGTGCAATTTTCATACTTCGCAGTAAGCTTTTAAGGTATAGTTTCGCTTAACCGGCTAGGTGTTAGTGGAATTTATTGAAATAACAGCTTTGAGGTTTTCTTTTTTAATAGCTCTTAAAAGGTTGATAGATTCCGATGGAATTGCTTACTTGTTTTTTGTTGAAACCAGTAGAATAACCTAAACAGTAATAAGGTGGGTGGTACCAAAAAGTAGCTAAATTAACACTTATATTAATATTATATAGGCGATAGTTTGTGAGTGTGTATGTTTGTCTCTTCTTTAAGTCCAAACGGCTGAAGCGATTTTAATAAACTTTGGTATGGAGTTATCTGACACCCTGAATTAATACATAGGCTACGTTTTACTGCGGGAAAATATCTTATTCCCATGAGAAAATCGATAAACCGCGAGTAACACGGCGGGCACAGCTTTTACTATAAATTCACTTTACATTCACTTTACTATAAAGATGCCGGTAAGTCGCCCATTAGCTCAGTTGGGAGAGCGCTGGTACGGTTAGCCAGAGGCTCGAGTGTATTCAAGTCCCGGCATGGGTGGAGTTTTCAGCCTCTTAATAGCATTTCATAAATTCACTTACAAATGATTCAATTCTAATCATAAATTTTCGTTATAATGTTAATTATAGAAATAGGTACAGAATGGACGCTCTTATTGATTTTAGAAAATGGGCGCCAAGTGGCGCTAAAGGCGCTCGCTTAGATGTACTCGCTGAACGTGAGACCTCAGCGCCACTTGACATCGATAATCTTCTTCTTCTTCAGGCTATATTATGTAGTCCACGGCTGGACAAAGCCCTCCCCTAATGAGCGCCATAGCGGCCTGTCTTCAGCTTGCCGCATCCAGCATCTGCCTGCAGTTTTTCGCAGATCGTCATCCCACCTGGTCGGAGGGCGTCCTACAATAAGTTTGCCGAGTCGGGGTCTCCACTCAAGAACACGTTTACTCCAACGGTTGTCGGTTCTTCGCGAGGCGCCTTAAGCTTATACAATCTCACGTTAAATTTAACCCAAGGCAAGAGTCGTGTTTACCTAACTCTGTTTACTTGGTTTACATTTGACTAATTAAAATCTATTGTTCAGAGTAATTAACTGTACCTAGACGGCTCCACATGTGGAGCGCCACTGTGGATTAAAGTGGAAGGACGGGACATTTGTGATCTGATACTCATAATAAGATGCTCGGTAGGAAGTTACTACAAAAATTTAATTTCAGGATGGAAATTACATATTTTAAATTTAAGAAATCATTTTAATCTACAGTAAACCATAACAATTCAATTCAATTTATTTCAACGTAAAGAATTTACGTTCTGTTTGCTGAAGTTCCTGTTTGCCAAATGCAATCTGAAAGTAGAAGCTTCGGGGCCGTAGTGTAGTGGAGAAAAAGGCAGCGGGAAACAAACTCCATTCTGACCATCTTTTCTCAAGTCATCTTAAATGTAATACATTAGATGCCACCTATATGTATGACAAGATTCCATGATTGCCCTTAATAACTTTAAATGCCAATCAAATTCAGTATTAAATGCTAAGAAAAACATAAAGTGACCTTTAACTATTGTATAATATTTCATAGAGTTGTATTCTTACTTCCACTATAACTTTGTATTGTATTGTATGATTGTATAATATTGTACGATTTTACGGTGCAATAAAGTATTAATAATAATAATAATAACTGTCACTTATAGTGGAGTATAGTGGGTAGTCATTTGTGCAGCGACCGACTTACTTTTCGTATTTAAAACTTATAAAAATGTTTCTAAATTCTTCACGTTGAAATAAATTGTTTTTTTTTTATTAATAACAAAAAAACCACCTTTACATTTTTGCTTTCACAAAGTTCGCCAAACTGCAGTGCAGTTTGTTGGCGTTGCGCTCTTATAAATTAAGGCTTAATTTAATAATTTTACAGCTACCTATATTTGATTTGTTATGTTATGTTTTTATGCCCATCTCAGAATGAGTACTTTTGTTTTTCGATATCTGAGTGCAAAAGCCGCTTTCATCTGCTAGATGATAAAGTAAATTGAATATAGAACATCGTGTGCACTTAAGTTTGTGAATTTAAAACATTATTAATGTCAACAAACATAACAGTCATGAGAGTCGACTTAAGAAGGAGTGTCTGGCGATTTGTGAGGAAAATGAAACATTGAGGTTACTCTGATTGGATTGACATTTCATGGATAATTTTGTGACAAAATTGAATTTTGTGTGATTATTATCGTTTTAATGGAATTAATTTATAGTTATATGTATGGATTGTAGTTAAAATTTTGTTTTTGTATGCATTTTAATTTTAACTTAACTCTAAAGTAAATTGTACATATGTATATAATTTTAACTTTCTAATTCTTTATTATTTTTAAATGTAATATAATGTTTAATGCAATTAATTACGCAATAGGTTGTTGCGTAATTAATTGCATTAAACAATTAACTGTAATGTAATTATTTTTCCTGCAATAAATAAATTATTAAACCTATTTACTTCTACCTTCATGGTGCCGAATTAATCATACGACCTTTTTTAATTGGTAAAACTCAGACTTAAAACCTTCTTGGTGGCCTTATTACTAAACGTAATTTCTTCCAGACAGCTAACCACAATAGCATCTTGAAGTCACGCATGAAGATTTAACAAGTTGTTACGATTTTAGAGCTGGTCTTTTAAAACTTAAATTTTAGTTTTAAGTTAAATTTCTCTATCTCTCTATACAGCGAATAAACGTCTCAAAGGCTTTCTTTCAGAAACAGAGAGAATATGTAGCTATGGGCTAACACCACGCTTGCCCACCGCGGATTCATTGAATATTAAAATTGTACTATTGTACCTTGTTAAGACACTTTTTATTATATTTTTCACTACAGACACTGGTTTTATTCAATTTGCTTTTCTTTATACTAACACTCTTCCTCTAAAACACTCCTCTGTGTCAGTTTAAATAAATCTGTGGTAACATCTTTCGCTATAGCGAACCTATGTGGTATACCACATAGGTACAATTTAAACGGCATCTAAGGAGCGTTTTCAGTAATCATACTTTCATCGTACAATCATATTTAAGACTGCCACGGTGTCCTCAAACAAACGTAGCTTAATCAAGTTGACCACAATGATCAGTTGGGATCACTTCATGGCTCATCCTGCCAACCCAGCGTGGTCCGACTGTTGCGTCATAATATTATTGCGAATTACATAATCCAGTGGGATCTTTCCAGCATCGCCGTGCCCACCATTCTTGAGTCTAAAGGTATGGCACGGGTTAATAGAAGGAGACCAGTGACGGTATATCACTGGTGCCGTGGTAGAAAGGGAAGCCGCTAGTGTAGGACGCAACCTGCATTGACACACTGATGTCTTTCCATGTACGCACACTAGCAGGACTGCGGGCATGGCGGCGACTATCGTAGAAGGCTTGATACGGCGCAAATACTCAACCTCCGGGGACAGCTACCTATTTGCGCCGTTCGGGGTCGAGACGATGGGTCCGTGGGGGCCCGAGGCGCGTAAACTTCAAAAAGAAATATCGACGCGCCCCATTGACTCATCGCGCGACCCAAGAGCTGGCAGCTACCAGCTACAAGAACAGCGCACCAGAATGGCCATTCAGAGGAAGAATGCTTCCAGTATCCTAGGAACTCTCCCTATCGGTATCAGTCTAAATTTTTTTATTTTGTACATATGTAAGTAAATGCTGTTAACTTATTAACAATTTTTAGAACTGAGATATTTGTATATTGGCAGTAACCTTTATATGTCCCCACTGCTGGGGCACAAGTCTCTTCCTGCATCGCAGGAATGTTAGGCCTTACTCCACCAAGGAGGCCAAGGCCGAGTTGGTGGAGGATTGTAAGACAGTGGCAGGCCTTACTGTCACAAGATATCAAGCCGCCCATAAGGCCTCTGACATGGCTTGACGACGGCCATTACGTGACAACCGGCACCAACGGCTTAACGTGTTTATGTATCAGTGGCGGGCTGTCAGAGGTTGTCCAGCCTCATATACGTCCTGACATGGCTTAATGACTGCCATTACATGACAGCCGGCACCAACGGTCTAATGTGACTTGCTAAGCGATTAAAAAATATGTTCAATAATCAAGTTAAATGCTGTTCAATAGTTTTCTATTGTAATGTTCAAGGTCAACACTGGGGAGGTTAAGCTAATCCTCACCAAAGCTCGATAAATAAATGAAATCGCACTAACTAACGGCTAATCAAGCATGTTGCGCTACTAAATTACACCCCGAACGCAAAACAAACAAGTTACCTCCCGATTTCACATAAACCCAGCCCGTTAATAGTCGAGTATGCAAAGTGGATTCGGTCGGAATTTGATTTATGGTTTGGACGCACGCGGCTCCACCGTTCCGGAAAGGACTGTGCTGCGTTTGACTGTCTTTTACAGACAGAAAGGATGTGTTTATATTCGTTTAGTATCATTAATACGTAATGCACTAATATACTGGTTAGATGACTAGACGAGACGACCTTTATGCCCTGATGGGAGAGATTTGCTGCAGACAACGACTAGTCGGAGAGAATAGGGAAGGCATTTGTCCAGCAGCTAGCTAAAAAAAACTAAAAACTCGACGAACTCTGATATGATTCAAAGGATCTGTAATTTTCAATGAGCGTCGAATTAAAGGACTGTTATACAAGGAGAGTTCCTCGAACGAGAGTGATGATTTCTTCCACGCAATAATATAATATATATTCAAGAAAAATTTTAGGCAGAAGGAGATCTAAGAGACCAAAGATATCGTGGCTACAAATCCTACGACAGTGCTTTCAACCGAGTTTCAGTTCCTTGTGGCGACCTCTGTGGCGACCATCTGTAGCGCATGCAAGAGGTCCCGGGTTCGAACCCTAGCTGGGGACAAAAAAAACCCCAGGTCTTGGATGTTTACATGTTTATGATGTCGTTGTTTCTGGTTCCCACGTCACAGGGTATCCTATTGTGAGGTCAGAAGCAATGTATGCGCCTGTATGTAAATGTTATGTTATGTATGTTATATTTGTGTCGGTTACATCGAAAGTTAAGATAGCCAAATTGGTTGGCAACCTACGATAGGTGACGGCACATGAAGAAGAAGAAGAATAATATTGTTCCTTAATGTAAAAAAATGCCCCGAGTTTTGCCTCTCGAATACAATTATCGTTACTTAAACTCTCTTAGGCTGCAAGCCAGTGTGAGCAATTATACGAGTTCGCTATTGAAAACTACGACTTTTTTATTTATTCCAGTAGTGTCAGTGGTGGTGTATAAAAAAATTAGGTCACGAACGGTGACTTACGTGTCAAAATCAGTACTGAGTGAAAGCAAAGACCAGCGTCTCCCACTTGCCACGATCCTGACGGATCTTGTTCGCTTCATCAACTTTCATTAATTTTGCACTATTCTTATACTTAAAGCCGTTAGTAAACACTAGAATCGAACCCATGATCTCTCAGATGGGAGGTTTTATTCTATACTATTCTATTCTGCGCATCGAGTTGCTTACTAGCGCCACCAATGGAATTAGCAACTGTGACAAATATTTTTAGAACCTACAGTCTGGAAACTACAATCAAGAACCAAGGGCTTTAATCACTTTTCACGAAAAACGATCATTTTTAGCGGTAATCGATAAAAGTTCTAGTCTATTGATCTTAGTTCTACACTGTAAGTTCTAAAAATAGTTGTCACAGTTGTTAAGATTTCTTATCTTCATCTCATCATCTTTAGGCTATAATAGTCTACTGCTGGACATAGCCCTCCCCTAAGGAGCGCCATATCGCCCTGTCTTCAGTTTGCTTCCATTCAGCATCTGCCTGCAGTTTTTCGCAGATCGTCATCCCACCTGGTAAGAGGGCGTCCTACACTATGTTTGCCGAGTCGCGGTCTCCACTCAAGAACACGTTTACTCCAACGGTTGACGGTTCTTCACTTTCAAACAAAAATGTTCTATAAAACAAATTCGTTTTTAACCCGCGACCTCTGGCTATCCGTGCCAGCGCTCTTTCCAACTGAGCTAATGGGCGACTCACCGGCATTATTGCACACGAAAAACACAAAATAGAAATAAAATACAAAGGCGAGCTTATCATTCAAGTAAGTTATGATTCTTTTTCCATTGGCAGCGCTAGTTGGCCCCCTGAAGCGCCTTAAACCACCGAAACTGTTCTATTCCTAAATCAATGACCAAAATCGCCGCCTAGGCTCGTACGCGTTTATTCGCTGATTCGAGTCGCGTGTGCCTTGACACCATAAATCAATTGTACCGCCGATTACTTTATGTACTCAGCCATTAACGATGCTTGCACTGCATGTTAGAACACTGCTCGTCGTTCATAGTAGGACTACCACACCGTTTATTGGGGGATGAATTACTAGCAGTTTTTTTATAAGAATAATTTGTCGTTCGATACTTTGAAGTCGTAATAGATTTCTATTGCAATACCATCCTTAAAATCAAGTGGTTTCCTTCCTCATTATAATTCATAGTATCATATGCATTATATAAAAGCAGTAATAAAGATTATAATTGAAATTACCATATGCATAATATAAAAGCAGTTATTTCTTTTAAATGTAATATTTTGTGTTTGTGGTTTTCTCCGGTATACACTAAGAAATGTTCTAATCTTATAATTGATTGATATATATATATACAACAAATATGTAGAACCAAATCCAAGTAGAAAGCTCTCATAGTGACCTTTTTATGTAAAATCTACTATTTCTTAAAACTGTGTTTATACGGATTTATGCTCGTTTATTATATTTTTACGTTTTTACGTTTATTACATTCGGCACTTTTTCAGGTGCCTAGGTCCCGGCCATCCGGGACCACGGCACCTGAAAAAGTGCCGAAACGTTGGAAAATTGTAAAAATTTAATAAACGAGCATAAATCCGTATAAAAACAGTTTTAATTATGTCTACTGCTCGTGTTAACCTTAGAAAATATCTACTATTTCACCAATCTCTTGACTAATTTGGTATGTAAGTTACGTATGGTAGTAACTTACTTTATTGGTATTGTTATCAACCATTGTATGTTCCCACTGCTAAGGCACGGGTCTCTTCCAGTATCGCAGCAAGGTTAGGCGATACTGCACCACGGGGGCCAAGTCCGGGTTGGTGGAGGATTGTAAGACAGTGACGGGCCTTACTGTCAGAAGTTATCAAGCCGCCCATAAGGCCTCTGACATGGCTTAACAACTGCCATTACATGACAACCGGCACCAACGGCTTAGCGTGCTTATGTATCACTTTTTATTTACCGACTTCAAAAAAGGAGGTGGTTATTAGTTTGACGCGTATATAACTGTTTTTTTGTCAAGGTTTCAATCCATACTACATTTGAGCCTATTTCTCGTTCCACTACGGCTATTTTCTCAGTGGCAAGGTACGAATGTTCCACTCACACCTGCAGCTATAATAAACAGCAAATTTGGTACCAAATATGAATAATAATAATATATTGAGCTTGCCTCAATAATATATTAAGCTTGCCTGAATCGCGGTTCAAAAAATATGTTAAGCACACTTTGTGCCAAAAGGGCTACTATAACATAAAGGATTATTTAGATGACAATGAGGTCTGGAATTAAAGCCAGTACAATGTATGAGTTCTATGTTTTATAACAATTATGTAAACTATGTTAATTAAGGACTTTGAAAAGACTAAGTTTGGAGATTTATTGTCCATTTTTTCTCCAAAATGATCTAGATTTTGAAATGGAGACCTAGTTTGAATTGTAACGTTCATTAAGCCGCAGATTCTGCGCTATTTTGAATAAAACCTTTTCATTTCATTTCAATAACTTCTACACAACATAATCACTTGACCTGGTCCCAAACCAGAATGCACTGTGCTATGGTAACCAGGAAAGAACACCACAAACATGAAAATGCACCCAGACTGTGAGGTGGACAGAGAGGCTATAAATATGTACAAATATGTGACGGCCCCAATTGGGAATCGAACCTACGACCTCCGGGATGGTAATCAGACGCAATACTTCCAGACCAAAAAGACAGTATTTGAAATAGAATTGAGCCAAAATCCGAAAGCAAAGGTCACACACCCACGCGGCGAGGAAAAAATCCAATCCCCTTTAGCCCCGCTTAGTTCAAACAAAGTCCCATTCAAACAAACGCAAGAGCAAGGTTCTTATATTGTGTACGACCATGAAGTTATGACGGATGGCGGAAAATCAATTTCCATCGACCCCTAACGTCTCACTTACCTACCCGGTAGAATTGGAAGGCGGAGAAAGTCGGTTCCTTGGGAGGTTTGTTAAGGCATTACGCGGCGCTAACTTGTGCCACCAATGGAAAAATATCGTATATATTTTATATTATTATATTCTTTATTGTACCTGTAAAGATTGTACAATTGGCGGGCTTAATATTAAATAGTAATTTATTCTGGCCAACCAACAGGTGAAGTGGACAAGGTGGGATTAGTCACAATATAACCTCCCTGCATCGCAGAAATAGGCCATTAAATGGTGCCTGTCATCTAATGGTAGTCGTTAAGCCTTGTAGAGGGCTTATAGACGGCTTGATAACTTCTGATAGTAAGGCTCGCTACTGTAGTACAATCTTCCACTAACCCGGACTTGGTCCCCGTGGTGGAGTAATGGCATAACCTTCCTGCGGTGCAGGAAGAGACCCGTGCCCCAGCAGTGGGGACATGCAAGGGTTGATATCGATCTAACGGAGATTCTGTCCCTTTTTATTTTTCCGCCCTTACGTCTCACTTGCCTACCATTTCCTCCCCTCCGCGCCCGTGCCTCGCCCTGCCAGCCCCCCGCTGATCTAGCTGTTTTTCGCCTTCGTTACACACGTCAAAATAACAAAAAGTGATGAATAGTGCGCACCAGAACACTTATCGGGAGATATGTTGCTTAATGTGAATTTGAATGTACTGCGTTATGAGGAGTGGGTGGGGTGTGGGGGTGCATTCGTACGATTTTGAGTAACCTCGTCACTTTATTCCGTTTTCGTATTCCTAAATGGAAAATAATTTCTTTGTGTTCACGCTTTTGATACCAGAGCGAGTCACGTGTATGAAAACATGTTGTAAATAGCTCTAAAACGGCTTTAATTCCAGTTTAAGACCGCATTCGTGGAATAGGTTTTTTAGAAATGCAACGCTAACGGTGTCACTTATAAAAGTACACGATTCCTCTAAAATACTCCTCGGAGGCAATTTAAGCAATCTGTGCCCTTTGCCACAGACTGTATCTTAGGAATGATTCAGGGAATTGTGTTTTTAAAAGTAATCCTTTGCCGAAAGATGACTAATGCTGTTGACTATGTTGTACATTTGGCATGAGTTGGCATCATAATAATAATAGGCAAACTTTTTTTCACCAATAATGACTCTTACGCCGCTTACGATAAGGGTGACCATATTCTAACATAGCGAGACTGTAAAACACAAGTGCTTAACGTGCGTGACTTACGTTTGTTGGCGTTTAATCATCTCGAAATTTATTCAGTTCCGGACAGGCAGTCAGGGGTGGATACGGATAGGTACCGGGTTGCTTAATAACTCGGAAATACAAAATAAATTTCAGTAGAAGGCCGCCCTCGGCGCAGGACTTCAGCTTCAGAAGTATGTGAGCCCCATTAAAATATGAACTTAAAACAGAATTCCATTGATTAAAATAAGAATTACGATTAGTTATAAATAAGACTTGTTTAAATTACCCTAGATTATTACGTATGATAATAAAGTTTAATAAAAAAAAAGCAAAATTATAATAACCTATTTAGAGGCTAAAAGTTTCACCCATGCCGGGATTCGAACCCGCGACCTCTGGCTATCTGAGCTAATGGGCGACTCACCGGCAACAGTGAAATTTCGAACCTTTTTATAATATTCTCTGTATTACGCACAGAGAATAAATAAATTAAATTGTCCTTAGCACGGGTTAGTGCATTAAAAATAATATAAGTAACAAAATTGCACTGCTTCGCGGCTTGGCGAAATTTGTTTCGGTTTTAAGATTTTTTTATGAAGAAATAAACTTAAAATAAGCACCGGATTCGAAGACAAATCAGTGCACGCTGGCAGGTGTATGTGAAATATACCCAGCAGTGCTGGGCACAGGCCTTTTCTCAAAAAGAGAGTAAAGGCTTAGTTACCAGGCGTGCCCATCGCGGGCGCGGAGGGGAGGAAATGGTAGGCAAGTGAGACGTAAGGGCGGAAAAATAAAAAGGGACAGAATCTCCGTTGCATCGATATCAACCCTTGCATGTCCCCACTGCTGGGGCACGGGTCTCTTCCTGCACCGCAGAAAGGTTAGCCCATACTCCACCACGGGGGCCAAGTCCGGGTTGATGGAGGATTGTGAGACAGTGGCGGGCCTTACTGTCAGAAGTTATCAAGCTGCCCATAAGGTCTCTGACATGGCTTAACGACTGCCATAGCAAGACAGCTGGCACCAACGGCTTAACGTGCCTTGCAAAGCAGGGAAGCACTCGAAAAAAAAATTGCCACTAGCGGTAGTCACGGGACGGTCACCCATCTTGCACCTGACCGCGCCTGTTGTTGCTTAACTCAAGTGATTGATTCCAATCAGTCGGTTTGACAAGGCCACTAGCGCTATGATTCGCTTCGCTTGAATTTAGAATGTATTAACGTTTAACTCTGTGGGATAGAATATCAGTACCCTTAAAACATATTTGCGAGCTTTGCTCGTTTGTTTATTGTGGAGGCATGACGGTTGATTTTTTTATGATATAATTCTCTTTGCTTATATTTATTTTTTAATAAAAACATATTTTTCACTGAAAACTAAGTGAAAATATGAATATTTTAATGTGACGAAATAAAATGTACCTTCATATTAAAAATGTACTTCGGTTGCTTTTTACTGTGAGCTCGAAATATGGGGACTTGAAAGTTTTAATTATCAAACGTTTATCGCCGGTTTAAGTGGCGCGCTTTCATTAGTTATCGCTTACATAAATCTAAAAGGGTTGAAAAGGGGAGGTCTGTATTATTATTATTTTCGGAGATAAACTTTCTTAAACACTTTAGATTGTCGCTGCCTGTACGTAATACAGAGAATAGTGTAAAGAGGTTCGAAATTTCACTGATGCCGTGAGTCGCCCATTGGCTCAATTGGTAGAGCGCTGGCACGGATAGCCAGAGGTTGCGGGTTCGAATCCCGGCTGGGTGAAAAAAAATTTTTAGCCTCTAAATAGAATTTTAAATTTGTTCCTTAGCACGGGTTAGTGCATTAAAAACAAAAATAGTATAATCATGTGGGTACAGTGATATCGTTCCGATGTTAAAACCTTACTGCAAAGTAGGTAGTCGGGGCTGTAAGTAAAGCAAATTGCTTAAGTCAGATGTCGCTGCCTGTACGTAATACAGAGAATAGTGTAAAGAGGTTCGAAATTTCACTGATGCCGTGAGTCGCCCATTGGCTCAATTGGTAGAGCGCTGGCACGGATAGCCAGAGGTTGCGGGTTCGAATCCCGGCATGGGTGAAATTTTTAGCCTCTAAATAGAATTTTAAAATCAAAGTCATTTTTGAGCAACATAGAATAAGACTGAAAATCTTACTGAAAGTAAAACGGTTGCTATAGTAACTGTATTATTGTAAGTTATGTCAATTTGAATTTGAATTCAATGATCGATCGATATCAACCCATTGTGTGTCCCCACTGCTGGGGCACGGGTCTCTTCCTGCATCGCAGAAAGGTTACTCCATACTCCACCACGAGGGCCAAGTCCGGGTTGTCGAAGGATTGTAAGACAGTGGCGGGCCTTACTATCAGAAGTTATCAAGCCGCCTAAAAGGCCTCTGACATGGCTTAACGACTGCCATTACATGACAGCCGGCACCAACGGCTTAACGTGCCTTGCGAAGCACGGAAGCACAAGCACAGTAGTACAGTCAAGGGTGATCCTGACTATATTTATCTAAGGCGGGTTGTTGGCAGCGGCTGGCGGTATTTGGCAGAGTACAGAAAGAAGTGGCGTGCCTTGGAGGTAGCCTATGTCCAACAATAAATGTATTCGAAATATTGATGAGAAATATTTGTTCAAAAATGAGATAAAACATCTATTGAGAGACAAGGCCTACTATACTATTAATGAATACCTAGCTGATAGTGACTTAGAAAATTATATTTGTTTATTTGAAACACAAACGTAGAATTATAATATAATTTAAACAATAGTACGACTTCATAAACATAGATATGTAAGTGACGTTGAAAATATAAATTTTCGGTAGGTATTATTGTAAATAATTTGTAAATAGATATTTGCATGTTATATATATTATGGTATCTGCCTACAATTTTGCATACTGCTGCTAAGTAGTAGAATACATTTACTTTATTGCAATTAAAATCTGTGCAACTGTATGATATGTATTCGCAAATAAACTATCTGAATCTGAATCAATAGATAATAATGCTAATGGTCGTTAGGTCACTAGTATTTATTTCGTAAAAAACATTATTTAAAACTGAATATTCAGTGAGAACAAGGACGGGCTGAAAATCAGCGCTGTGATAATGCATGCACTCACAGCACTAAGCTTTTTATCACATACATATATTTTTTGTCATAGTATTTAACTGTTCTCAAATCTGTGATAGATAAATAAACATTTTCAATTTCAATATTCTAGTTTAAATTACCTGTTATTTGTGTAGTGGCATGTTATAATTAAAATACATACATAAGTACATAACCTCACGCCTGTATCCCAGAGGGGTAGGCAGAAACCAGGGACTGCCACTTGCCACGATCCTGACAGACCACCTTCGCTTCATCAACGTTCACAAGTCGTTGCATGCACGCACGCCGGTTCTGGGTAATTTTATCTTTCCCTTTGCTAATACATCCCCTATTTGATCGATAATTAAAATATGTTTGTTAATTTTAAGGTTACAAGTAATGTTCTTCCGATTACGTCTCAGTCTTTCCTGTTTCATCACATCATTATCATCACCATAATCAGCCAGTGTCTGTTCACTGCTGGACGTAGGCCTATAGAAGCCTGGTAAATAAATAGAATACTTATTAATGAACTATACTTTAGGATTTCTTAAAGATTCGCGATACTCATACATAGTTATATACTAAACAGTCTACCCGAGACCACGGCAACTGTAACGCTGCCGAAACGCCGGGAAATAAGGTAACTACGTTTTACCTAATAAATAATCATAGAATTACACTTAATTGTACACGCAAGAGGACATTAAATAAGAGATAACATGTACAAAGACGAGCTCATCTCTGTAAGAGATTTTTCGCAGTAAACTTTGCAGAGTAATCCTATTGTTAAGAACGACGCTACCAAATACTATCGTAATCTGACAAGTAAAAAGCACACTGGCTGGCAAACAGGTGGTCGGGTTATTTTAAGTAAACTTGAGATCATCATCAGTCATTCGACGCCCACTGCTGGGCGTAGGCCTCCCTCATGGTCTTCCAAGCTTCACGGTCTTGTGCCGTTTGTATCCAGCAACTCTTCTCCATCGTAACCAGGTGGCCAATTTGTTTCTTAAAGATTTATGTCTCTTAAAGAGTTGAAAATTTATTCTTAGGGATAGACTGAAGATATCTAAGTAGAACCATTTGAGTTTTACTTAGATATTTTCAGTATATCTAGTTGTATATAACAAAGAATCTTAAGGATGGACTCAAAATATCTAAGTGAAACTGGTTTAGTTTTACTTAGATCTTTTCAGTCTATCTAGTTGTATATAACAAAGAAATCTTAAGAAATTACATGTTGAGACTCTTCGGTCGAGTGCGGTTCGTCGATGAGCAACAGAAAGTTCTACTCTAATCTAATAACACCACAAGTTTCTAAAAATCGTCTAACGCGTTTAGAAGTTATATTAAAAATAGATACAAAATCCCTAATTGGCAAACATTGCAATATGTTTTCGTTAGGTTGAGCATAAATATTGCTTGGAAACAATAATATCCCTAAAACGACAAGTCCGAATAACTTTATTTGTTTCTTACCCCCAGACATAGGAAAATGCAATTTGACCATTTGTCATCGACAGCCTTCAAATACCAGACGCTGCCCTTTTACGAGCGTAGGTATGTACCGACCAAATAACGTCACACGTGCCAACACAGTAGCTATGTTAGAAAGAACCAGAAGGTAAATGTTGACGCTTACAGAAAATACATTATGAAAAAAAAAAAATTAAAAATTCGATCAACCTCGATATTTCTTTCTTTTGTTCGAATAGATATAGTGGTCCCGTTAGTCCCATCAAAAATAAAAACCGACTTAAGTTCACTGAGTTAAATTCGACTGTCCTCGATATTTCTTTCATTTGCTCGAATAGTCCCATTGGTCCCATCAAAAATAAAAACCGACTTCAGTACACTGTGGCACTAAAAACGCGTATATAAATTGAGCGAATGTGACCTCGAAATTCGAAATACGCTTACACTGGTAAGTATTCAGCATTATATCTTGGAGTCGGTGCCAAGTTACTAGCCTGCACATACATTTTGGCTCGTCGTCGTCGTCGTCAGGCCGTACTAGTCGACTGCTGGTCATAGCCCTCTCCTAATGAGCGCCATAGCGCCCTGTATTCAGCTTGGCGCATGCAGCATCTGCCTGCAGTTTTTCGCAGATTGTCATCCCACCTAGTCGGAGTCGGAGGGTGTCCTTCACTACGTTTTGGCTACCCAGTCCAAAATAAAAATAAAGAAATATTCATGGTCATATTACACCGATCTCGTTAGCCCTATACTAAGTACTACTAAATGTCTTGTGCTATAGGTGCTAACTCGACGATCGATATAATACAATTAATAATAATTAAATAACATCCAAGACCCGAGACAAGCTAGAAAAGTTCGTGTCCTAGTTTGACCCGGCCGGGGATCGAACCCGAGACCTTTGGTTTTACAGTCAGGCGTGCCAAACCGCTGCGCCAACGAGGTCGTCAAATATATTAATATATATTTGTGATAGTATTCCGTGCTTCAGTGCTTCGCAAGGCACGTTAAGCCGTTGGTGCCGGCTGTCATATAATGGCAGTCGTTAAGCCATGTCAGAGGCCTTATGGGCGGCTTGATAACTTCTGACAGTAAGGCCCGCCACTGTCTTACAATCCTCCACCAACCCGGTCTTGGCCCCCGTGGTGGAGTATGGCCTAACCTTCCTGCGATGCAGAATAAGAGACCCGTGCCCCAGCAGTGGGGACATAAAAGGGTTGGCAACAGTACAGTAACAGTAACAGTGATAGTATATAGTATACTTGCGTTGTTAGTGCCTTCGTGTACTGAATTCCCCTTGGACCCTTAGTTAGTTTTGGTTTGATTTTAGGTAATATACGCAATCATGATATACGCAACTACAACGACCTGTTTTCTGCACAAATTCACAAATCAATTCATAGATGGCGCTTACAGGTGTGGCCGTAGAAGAACCGGAATACGGCTGTCAAAATTAATCTGCGCAAAACTAAATTTGACAGACGTGTCCCTGTTTTTGTATGAGTACGCCTATACGCGCCGTCTATGAAGTGTTTTGAGAATTTATGCTGAAAACGCCTTATTGAGATCTTACGAGTATTTGTCTCAAAATCCAACAGTATGCGGACACAATGTGTTGAAATGTAGAAAAGTCTTTTCATCGTATGAAGAATATCATAATTTGTAAATTTAATATGACGCTTCTACTCAAATGCGTCTTTTCAACTTAGTAAAATGTGAAAACGCCTTTCCTACTTAGTAATCGTTAAGAGTCAGCTCAGATACGTCCTATTCCGAAACACAATTTATCAGGTTGCGTTACTTTTATCGAAAATATAAAAATACTGGTAGTTGCGCCTTTTTTTACTGATTCCGAATATGTATATAACTCAATTTCGGGAAAATGTCAGATGCGTCTTTTTTCTTTATGACGGCAGACATAAACAGGTAAAGTTCCGTACATATTGTGTCTAACACATCAGGTGCTTTTCTTCTGGACACCGCCGCAGTCTGAAAAGAGAGATAACATGACTGGCAGTTTAGGCAACCTAAGTCACCCAGGATGACATAAGGATTGTAACACCACCCACGTTTAGCATTTATATTGGTGGAAGTAACAAACTTTCAAAAAATTACAATCCTCTTGAAGCGTTCCTGTGAAAATTGGATGTTACTTTACGTAAATCTCAACCGCTAGACCTTCTTTAGGCAAGTAACCTCTAAGGACAGCGACATTAAAATATATAAATTATAGGCTCAAGATTCCATTCTTTTTACGTAGCCTCTATGTTTGTGTCCCACTGCTGGGCAAAGGTCTCCTCAAATTTAGTCCAGAGTTTTCTGTCCTGGGCTACCTCAGACCACTCCGGCAGATGTCGAGATCATCTCTCCACCTTCTTCTAGGACGGCCTCGATTTCGATGTCCATTGTTTAGCACCCGTATAGCATATAGCACTTGGTGGCGATCTTCGCCCACCTATTCGGGGTTATTCGACTAACATGACCAGCCCAGCTTCAGTTCAGTTTCGCCGTTGGCTCCATATTTTACTGTTATTCTTCTGATTGTTCTGTGGTGTATGCCTACCAAGCTACGCCTCACATGCCATCACACTTGCCAGGCCAGGCTAGCAAAAGAGAAAAATAATAAATAAGTACTTCACATCGCCCCCCGCCTGCACCCTTGTTGGTGGAATCACGCGCGCGACGCTCTGCGTGTTTTCACAAAGATGGATCATGCGCGGGCGACAAGGGTTCCCATACACTCGCGTGTATTTGGGGGTTAGAGCCAGAGCGGTTGGAAAAACGCTTATTGAGTTCTAGAAGATTTATTTGTGTGTCTGATTTAACAGTCTCCGTTTCTTTATTATAATTGTTTAATCTTAGGATACATTCTTACTTATATAGAGTGCAACCAAATCGCTAATAACAATGGATAGGCTCAGTCAAATTTATCGACTCTGACTAAGAAGAAATTTTAAAATTGACCAAGTTGGCATTAAATTGTATGAATCAATTGATAATAGGGATGCCGTTTTCAAAATTTTCCTTGAGTTAAAAATTGTATGTATTGATTGAAGCAGAACAATCCACAAATGCACATAGCAATTTTAAAGTAAAGTTAATTAAATTTGGTTTTCATACTTTTATCGAAGTTCGTCATCGTCATACACATTTGATTCCGCTTGAACTATTTATTGTAGCAGTAAATTTTTGGTCAAGTTTGGCACAATGAGAGACACCGTTTACTGCAAAACGCCTATAAACAGAAGCTTAAAACTGCCCGTTTACAGAGGCCGAGACCCCTCGAAGATGGATCATCGAGAGCGGTGGGGGGCGTCGATCTTGCGATAAACAAACGCGATATGGAAAACTACGGAATGTGAGCGCCGTGCACCTAGCTACCTGACACAATAGTCCTTTGTGCGACATATTATTTGCACGTCTAGCAAATGTCACAGGTTCTTACGGTGCTTAATATAAGCGCGAAAGTTCAATATAAAGTAAGAAATGGTTTGCTGTTTACATCTATTTCTCTTCACACTTAAAGTCTCCCTTTAGGAGTAACTCCCGTACAAAAGTAGTTTGATTTTGCAACACAAACGAAATGAAACTATGCCAATACGTTTGGAGAACACAAATTGAGTAAAAAATATGATATGTAAAATCTAAAAAGTGTCATGTTATTAGTGATTTTTAAAACTCATGGCTGTGAATCGAACCTCAAAAAACCTGGAAATTGATAACATTCAAGCCGAAAATGGTCGTTTTTGGCATAATTTATTTCTAGCCCCAAGTTTTTTGTCGTGGATCCGAAAAATCGCTACTAATCGTAACATTATTGTGAGATTTTACAGACACTTTTTGCAAATTTGATATATTATTAATTATAATTCTGAGAATATATTTGACAATTTACATACGTATTAGGGGTATATTTACATAAGTATATTTCTCAAAAAAGAATTAGGCTGAATTGCGCTAAAGCCATCCGACGCCCATATCTATGTATCCCCGGGTAAGCAGTCAGTAAAATCAAGTAAAATCATAATGCAAGAAAAGTCAGTAAAATCCAAAAATGCTTTGCATCATGACGTGTCGAGAGATGCCGTCTACACATAATTTTATTACATAAAATAAAATAAATAGTTTCCTTACAACACAATCACTTATCCCCTAAACTAGGATACCCTATGCTACAGTAACCGGGCAAAGATATCATGGAAATACACCCAGACTGAGTCCACGTGTACGAATCTACGGTGGCCCCCAGTGAGAAACGAACCCACGACATTCGGCATAGTAACCAGATGTGATACCGCTTGACCAACGAGGCACTCAAACTGACTATCAAATGTCAATTACCTACTTATTCTTTCATCTCTGGAAAAGTATTTATCTATTTACCTACTTATGCAGTGACTTGTAACATTAACCTAGACTGAAAGTAAACTTAACTCAGACTGATACCTGGGTATTTATTTACGTACTGAAATTCACGATTCAGAAATCCAACTGAAAGATAATTACTTACTTTAACTAACCCCTGAAATTTGGAAATTGTTATTGTTAAACTAGTCATAACATAACTTAAGCAAAGTTACAGCGAGGTTCACCCAATTGATTTCGTCTAACCGTAAATAATTGTATTTTGTTTTTCACGCATTTAATAAGGCTAATGGAAATTCGAGATCGCAAAATAGCCCGCGGCCAATGCCAGAGTGCGTGACCCTACAGGGGTTTTCATTCTGGACAAGGAGCTATCGAAAATTCATTTAAAATGTGCCAGTCGAAGTTAACAACTAGGTACTTGCAGTTTTACAGTCTTATTTGTAAACAGTCGATCTACTTAAACAGATTTGAGATTTAATGAACTCTGAGGCGTAGCGATAGCGCGTCTGCCTACCATGCAAGAGGTCCCGGGTTCAAATGTTGAATATGATAGAGATTTTTTTTCCCGGCTGGGGAAAAAAAGCCCTGAGTGCTTAGTGCGAGTTTTTTAACTACTCGATCGCGTTAACGTAAACTCATATTTCTATGGCATCGAGGTAGCGCCACCTAGCGACAAGTATGGAAATTAAAATTGCTGAGTGTTAGTTGTAATGGTTTACGTTGAGAAGTTAACACGTTTACCAGCCAAAACACGAATAAACGCGAATGCGAGTTGTACTGTGACAGCGTTTTGCCGGTTCGAACGGTTAACTTACTCATACTCACTACTCAATGCTCGATTAACGCGGTAGTAAAGTTCTTCGATTGGATCTGTCAAACTCGCACTAATCACTCAGGTCTTGGGTGGTCTCGTACACAAACAGCGCTTGACTTAGCGGGGTCTCTACCGTGCCCCTAGATCTATTAAAAGCAAGTGCATCTATCTCTTCTGTGTCTCTAATCCCACATTGAAATTTATTTTTTTAAAGGAAAAACCTAACAGTATATCACGTAGTCGATTGGCAAGTTTTGAATCTAATATATTCATGGACATACTACACAAATCTCGTTAGCCCTATACTAAGTACTACTTAATGACTTGTGTTATAGGTGCTAACTCGACGATACATTACAATAAATACATAGATCAGATAACATCCAAGACCCGAGACAAACTAGAAAAGTACGTTTCCTAGTTTGACCCGGCTGGGGATCGAACCCGAGACCTTCCATTTTACAGTCAGCGTGCTAAACCTCTGCGCCACCGAGGCCGACTTTATTATTGTTTTAGATTCAAAGATCGAACGACCTTTTTCGATCTTTTTGTCTACGATTTCTAGTTGTTGCAGAGGCTGAACTAACGTGCGGATTATTTAAAGCATCCAGAATGAAAACCCTCTCCTTTATTAATATTCCGAAAAAGTGCCGCACAAATCTGTTTCAGATAACGATAGGTATTTCAATTTATACTGTAAACACTGAGCCCGATTGAGTGGAAAACGTGTCAATTACCGTTGCCTCTGTGTGCGTGGACTTCGGGCAGTTTCGGGACTATTTATTATCCTACTGCGAAAGCAAAGTTGGTTATATTTGTTTGCTTTTTCATGAGGTATCCATATAACCTAAAGTCCATCTAATCAGCTAGATTTATAATTAAACTAAAAATTGAAACCGACCTCAAAACACTAAACAAAAAACGTGAATATCATTGTAACTCCGCAGAATCGTGTTTATCGAAAGCCCATTAGCTCAGTTACGAGAGCGCTGGCATAGTTAGCCAGAGGTCGCGGGTTCGAGTCCCGGCATGGGTGAAATTTTTAGCATCTAAATAGGTTTTTAAAATTGTCCTTAGCATGGGTTAGTGCATTAAAAAGAATATAATGCATGCATACATAACCTCACGCCTGTGTCCCAGAGGGGTAGGCAGACCAGGGACTGCCACTTGCCACGATCCTGACAGATCACCTTCGCTTCATCAACGTTCATAAGTCGTTGCATGCACGCACGCCGGTTCCGGGTACTTTTTATCTTCCCCTTTGCTAATACATTCCCTATTTGGTCGAAGTATGTCCGCCTGGGACGTCCCTTACCAGCCCTTCCACTATATATTTGTTTCGTCAATCTTTCTTCCTTCAGCCTCTCCACATGTCCAAACCAACGCAACATTCCTGAATTGAATTCATTGAATGAATTGAATCTTAGGTAATACCAAATAAATACTGCAGTAGAAAAACTGACATAAAATATATTATTGTTAGGTCCTCCCTGTAAGAATTTATATTATGGCCTTTAGAAGCAAATAAACTCTGACGTTTCTAAAGTTTCACTTAAAAGGGACTCCATTGCATTCCCTCACATTAATCCTACCTCCCCCAAAATAAAGTTGCCAGAAACATAACAAAGCAAAGTTTTATCCAAAAACGGCACGCCTCGTCGCCGTACCAGCCATATCTACCAAAAGGACACACTCTTAAAAGGGCATTATCTTCTTTATTTTTATATTAAAATTGAAATGGTGGGAACTTGTAATCGCCTTAAGCTTTTCATCATTCAACAGCAGCTGTTACACACAGTACAAAGCACTTATAGCAGGTTAACTCAGTCATTTGCAAGCTTTGTCCGGCAAATCATTATCTGAGGGGGCTGTGAAAAATTAGATCTCACTAATATTATAAAGGTGAAAGTTGTGACTGTGTGAGTTTGTTTCTAAGCGGAGTGATTTTAATAAAATTTCGTATGGAGTTAGCTGACACCCTGGACTAATACAAAGGCTACTTTTCATTGCGGGAAAATATGTTATTCCCATGAGAAAATCGATAAACTGCGGCTAACATCGCGGGGCGCAGCTAGTAGTGAAATAAGTAGCCGAGGGCCGCGTGTTATAAAAATACTCTTCATTGTTTAATATGACAATTCCATTAAATCTATCCATAAATCAGCTAGCAAGCAAGCAAACAAACAAACACTTTGCACAAACACATTTTTCTTGTTGTAGCAATAGCGTAGCCAAACATGTTAACATGTTGATACGGAAAAAATATGTTAGACTGCTAACGAATAACTTTATACGTTTTATACGTTTGTACCTAATAATATATAATATATATATATATATATATATATATATATATAATGTATATTATTAATGTATAATAAATATATATATATATTGAAACAGGTGTAATCACGATTATTTATTAGGTAAAACGTAGGTAATTGCCCTTCCAACGTTTTGGAGGCGTTGCAATTGCCAGTATAATTATGTATGACTATCGTGAATCATATGAAATACTATCGTTGGTACCTAGTCTAATATACTTCTTGGGCAAGGTGAAAAGTTGATCTTCTGTTAGCAAATAATATTGTGCACAAAGCGTCCCCTCTAGAAAGTGTACACTTTTCATTCCATACCTAAAACAATAGCGTCTAGGAAAAATAATTTTGTAAACAAAGACGTTTTTAACTGACTAAAATAAAACAATTACGCAGGAAAGGCCATTGAACGTCTGGTATACATTTTTAACAATTTATTGCAAGCCATGACTCTTACTTAAACTTGGTGAATTGGGGGCTAATTGTCTGTCTTTTGAACCTATCGCGATCCCTTTCAAAGACATCGAGATTAATATCGAGATCTGTTTCAAAGGTATCGGGATTATGAGCAGGATAACTACTTTTAAATGGAATTATCTAAGTTTGGGAGTCGCGATTTAAATCTTCTTCCTTCAATGAAATGGGCACTTTAAATCGGTTTGTTATTCCCAAGATTTTGTTTTAACGATTCTCTACGTTTTAAATAATTTAAATATCACAAAGACAAACGCAATTATTAAAACAAAGCTCAAGCTAATAAAAGCCGACTTTCTGATAGCATTAAATTTGATCAAGTTAATCACTAATATATTTCTGATGATCCCATAAATCTATCTATACAATATCACTGATGACTTTTTGACCACAATAATTTCTTTATTTTTTAGTATTTTCTAAGGTTAACACGAACACTAGGCATAATAAAAACTGTTTTTATACGGATTTTACTCATTTATTTTAAATTTTTACAACTTTCCGACGTGTCGGCACTTTTTCAGGTGCCGTGGTCTCGGAAGACAAAGTGCCGAAACGTAAAATAAACGAGTAGAATCCATATAAAAACTGTTTTTATTCTTTATTTATTACTAAATTAGACTATCAGAAGAAACAACTCGTTTATTACTATTATTTATTCGCCATTTTTACTAAGTCTGATTATTGTTATGGAATATTAAGACTTTATTCTACTGTTTTGTTAGCGTAATTAATATAAGAATAATTTATTTAAATAAGGTTGCATGCATATCATGAAGTTTACAAATGCTTAAATTAAAGAGGTAAGTACATGAATGCAACATAAAGGCTGTGTTGGAAAGTTTTGAAGTAACGGTGGTCCCCACACTAGGCTTAGCCTGTATCGTGGGGGCCGAGAAACGATCACTACAATTACAGATATTGTATAGAATCAGGCGTTACTTTGCGGAAATCCAAAATAGCATTAAGACCTAAAACCACTTTGCCCAACTCCGCCAATATGTATTGTATATCTATGCCAAATTTCAACTTTCCGGTACCAATCATCTCTGAGCCACAGACACACAGACGGACATAATGAAACTATAAGGTTTCCTTATTGACTTCGCTACCCTAACTACGGAATTACCCTATTTCCCGACGTTTCGGCAGCGTTACAGTTGCCGTGCCGTACTGTGTGGTGTCGGCCTAGAGAATAGCACCAACCCAATTCTTCCCGGGTGTCGTAAAAGGCGACTAAGGGACATAAACCGGGGGGTGGGCAGCAGCGCTTCCTGCAGTACAATTCCACCGAACTGCGATCCCCAACCCCCATGCCCAGCGAGGGGATTATGGGCATTACCCCCTATGATAGCTCAACGTGGCGCTCTTTAAGGGAGGGCTATGTCCAGCAGTGGACTAGTATAGCCTGACGATGACAGTTGCCGTGGTCTCGGGTAGACTGAATTGGCGAGTACAGTCAATTATTGTGGGTAGTCCCATTAATTTTTCGCAGCTGGCCTACACTTCAGTCTACCCGAGACCACGGCAGCTGTCAGCTGCCGAAACGTCGGGAAATAAGATAATTACCTTTTACCTAATAAATAAACGCGATTTGACCCGTTTGATATATAACTATGTATGAGTATCGCGAATCATTGATAAAAACTAACTACGGAACCCTAAAAACTGTGGAAAGTAACTACACGTGAGGCACATTTAATTTAATGCATCATCTTAAGTGCTCTAAAAAATGAAAATTCCGCACAAAATATTTTCAACCAGCCCTATTCCATTACGAATGACATTTCCGCAATTCCATCTGCATGTTATTCGTTCCTTATGTGTTTATTTAATACACTCGAAAGCCAAGCCGTGTTTTATTGTCTTTACACTTTGGGCGATACAATTTGAAGCTAAGAAGTCCTCGAAAAAGGAAAGAATGAAAAAAAAAACTTCTTATTGACAGTTCTGAAGCAAAGCAAAAGTTTCGTATTGTTGTGGAAAAATTATGGTAGGTACAGTCGATAGCATGTCTTCTTAGTCCTGGCTTTGAAAATAACAATGGTCGTGTGTTGAAATCCCGGCACGCAATAATAATAGTACATATCAGGCAGAGACCAGGGACTGCCACTTGCCACGATCCTGACAGATCACCTTCGCTTCATCAACGTTC
Source organism: Yponomeuta sedellus (assembly GCA_934045075.1). NCBI lineage: Eukaryota > Metazoa > Arthropoda > Insecta > Lepidoptera > Yponomeutidae > Yponomeuta > Yponomeuta sedellus. Next base: position 17,362,279 of record OW203735.1, read on the forward strand.
ATAAGTCGTTGCATGCACTCACACCGGTTCCGGGTACTTACTTACGGGTAATTTTGGTCCATTTTTTCTCCTAAATGATCTAGATTTTGAAATAGACACCTAGTGTGAATAGTACCGTTCATTAAGCCGCAGTTTCTGTGTTACTTTGATTAAAACCTTTTCATTTCATTTCATTTCATAATACTTCCCTTATCTGGTCTATGTATGTCCACCTGGGACGACCCTTACCAACCCTTCCACTCACATTCGCAATATGTTTTTGTTTCGTCAATCTTTCTTCCTTCATCCTCTCCACATGTCCAAACCAACGCAACAATAATTACAGTACTCGTAATACTAACTTACACACAACACAAACACTTGACCTGGTCCCAAACTAGGATACACTGTTCTATGGTAACCAGGCAGGAACGTCACAAACATTAAAATACATCTAATCAGGCCACTTGTACTAATATACGGCGGGCTTTAGTGGGAATCGAACTTACGACCTCGGTACCCAAGCGCCTTAACGGCTACACCAGCGAGGCAGTCTCAACGAAGTACCAAATGACTTTGCTTTCTAAGTTATGTATATATGTGGAGTTTTAGTAGCAATACCACTCGCTTACTGCGAATGATAACATCGTGAGCAAACCCTAGTGACTGAATTGTTGACGTACCTCAGCGCTTGCTATGTACAATGGCCCAACTATGAGGCTGACACCCTGGATATACAGAGGCTACGTTTTACTGCGAGAAAATATCTTTCACTGGTAATACACAATTTATTTTCCCTTATTAACCGCGGGTAACACCGCAGGGCACAGCTAGTTTTAAACTAAAATCGCAACTTATCTACAGACTCCGAGCGGACCTTTCACTGCAAATGATGCTATCACATCGATATATTTTCAAACCCACATACAATCGCGTTTCCGGTCCACATATACCCCTGACCTATGGGCCTTTCCCCATACGTCAATATCCTACTAACGTTATAAATCTGTAAGTTTGTGAAGAGTTTGGATGTTTGTCACTCAATCAGGCAATATCGGCTGAACGGGATCTCATAAAACGTCTCATACAGAGAGACAAAGATCTGCACTGAGACATAGGATACAGTAGATAGTTACCATGAGATAATTTACTAACACTTTAACTAACGCGGGCGAAGCCGCGGCTGCAGCTAAATATGAATATTTTAAAAACCTATTTAGAGACTAAAAATTACACCCATGCCGGGATTCGAACCCGCGACATCTGGCTATCCGTGCCAGTGCTCTTTCCAACTGAGCTAATGGGTGACTCACCGGCATCAGTGAAATTTCGAACCTCTTTAAAATATTCTCTGTATTACAGTATGAATGAATATTTACCGAACAGTAAACATTTTGTAAGAATGTTATGGATCTGGGTAGAGAAACTTTTAGGCACTCTTTAAGCTCATCTAAGTGGGAGTACTGTTGTTTTACAACAAACGAGCATAGATTGATGAGATTAAGTAAACTTGATTTCATAGTAAGTCGTAGTAAGCTTGCCTTTTTCTCCACTACAATACGTCCCAGAGGTAGCGGCTTACATTTTATATTGTGTATTGACATTCGGCAGACAGATTGTAAATTCTTTACGTTGAAGTAAATTGATTAGATTGATTGATTTTTCATTATTATGCTTCCGTTATACTAGGAGTTCTAAATACAAATATCAACTTACAAACTGTATTTGTATTTCCACATATTGGTGGAAGTAGACTGTAAAGTCAATAACGGTGCCGAAATATTAAAAAGTACTATTGGATGCAAAAGGACATAGACAATTAGGAGATTACTAGTATGTGGTTATGCGAAAACAACTTGGGGAGAATATCTCCTCAGCTCATTCTTCCTTGATAGATTTCTTTGAGACCTAGATTTACGCAATACGTGCCTATCCTGTGGGCTAGACCGACTAAGCTGTCAGGATGTTATAGGTGCTGGGCAAGCTAACATCATCTATAAAACCATGTCCCAGGCACTACGGCGTCGGAGTGGTCCCTTTACCCATCTAGTGTGAGTGAGGATACCACTAGACGCTGTATAAATAATCTAATTAAGTAGATGCAAAAAGGCATTATTATTAGATTTACGCAAGGAGAACTACAAGATTAGTTTTTACAATCATATCAAAGTATGTAACGATATCCCGTATGGTTAAATTTTAATATGTATGGCTTGGTGTGTTTCGGTTCTCGTCCGTTCTGGTCACACATTAAAGGATATATGTAGGTAACTAGATTGTAAGGTTCACCATGATATTATAACATGCAATGTGACTCTGTTATGTAATGAATAGTAGATTGTTAACCAAGGGCTGTATGACATCAATTGCATATGAGGTTTTTGGCGCCCGAGTGCAGCGAGGGCGCTAATTAGCCCGAGTATGCAATTGATGCTTACACCCGAGGTAAACACTCTGCTTTACATATCGACTGTGAGGTAAGTAAAAAAACAAGAAAGCAGGTTGACTTTTTTTTTGACTTGACATTTTTCGAAACTTTTGAGAAAGAACTCCAAAACACGAAAAAAAATTACTAATTACTTTCGCCGTTTTATTCTAATTACAGTCGACTGACTTTTTTACTCTTCATGATTTTATGGCACGCAAGCGCATCAAATCGTGCTGGCCAGTTTGATTTTTAAATCGATTTCAATTAACATACGATGTGACTGCGAAACAAATAGTTTGATATTTAAAATAAAATCTTCATAAATTCTAATATTAATTGTCTCGATTCCGATTGGAGTAAATAATCGATACCGAGAAAAAAAATATTAACTTTTAAAAAATATCCTTCTTGCAGTATGAGTATGACAGTTCTTTTTTCAAATTCCAAAACCTATGCTGTAATGCTAACATTAATAACATGTTTTGAAAACTATTCTGTAATGATATCCATACACCCCGGCACTCAGGGAAGTGACTACTTGAAGAGCAAGAGATATGTAAAATAAGATAGTGCAAATGTCAAGAAATCATCAGTGTCCCAACGCAACTCATTGGCGTTTAAGTTGCAAAAAGTAATAATTTATTTAATAATGTTAGCGAATTTAATTTTAAAAGTAACTTTTTTACGAGAATAGTTTTTTTCTATTAGTCAATTCAAATAAAACTAATTTCTATGTCAAATTGAATATTACAGTGTATTTGCATGATTAAAAGTTAATTTATTAATTTCTGATAAAGGCGTTTCGGGGCACCAATGGAAAAAAAATCATAACTTGTTTTATAATACGTTTTTATCTAAAAGTGACCATGAGAAATCTCAACAACAGTAACTGTGATAATTATCTATTTTTAGAACTTACAGTCTTGAACCTATGATCAATAGATTAGACGTTTAATCACTTACTGCTAAAAACGGCCGTTTTTGGAAAGTGATTAAAGTTCTTGGTTGTTCATTCTAGGTTGTAGACTGTAGGTTCTAAAAGTAACTGTCATAGTTGTTAAGATATCTCATGTTCATGTATCATGCGGCGCTAGTTACTACTCCCAAGCACCTTAAGTAGGTACTGTATTTTTTTTGAGATCTTTATTTCGGGAGAAGTGTTTGGTCGGTTGGATGGACCGACCGGCCATTACGAATTTTGACTCCGAGCGAGGAGGTTCTGTCAGAGTAGTGACAGAAGAGTAGTTACGAAGTGTGATACTTGTGGTAAGAGAATAGAAGTGTTCTGAAACCTAGTGGTTTTTTTTAATAGCGTATGTGAAAAGGCCCCAACCCGGTGGCCCAAACTATTCATACACGTCGAAACCCTTTTAGAATAATCGAATATGGCGTTCATCTTGCGAGTATTCAAACTGGACATTTGTATAATGGTATTGCGGGCTAGGTTTTTTTAGGGTCTATTTCAAATCGACTCTTTGCTAGTAAAGTCTTTACCTGTTTGTGGCAATCAACACATTTTTATGGTTCCACAGTCAATGGATCCATTAACGAAATAGCATGATAAAGCGCTAATTATTGATAGAGTAGGTTATCCCCCGACTTAACCATCGCTAGCAATGGAGAGCACTAAGTTAGAAATTTCACTGCATGATCGTATCAAGAATGTGAGCATTCTGACTGACCAAGGACCGGACGACGACGCAACGTGGGCAGGCCCTCCACCAGATGGTCTGATAACCTGGTTACGGTGGCGGGGAGTCGCTGGATGCGGGCGGCACAAGACCGTGAAGCTTGGAAAACCACGAGAAAGACCTATGTCCTGCAGTAGGCGTGAAATGCCTGATGATGATGATGATTTGATGATACTATCCGCTGCAGAGCTTTTCTCAGAAAAACAGAGTACGAACCACTGCGCGTGGCTCGACACGCACTTGGCCGTTTCTCTTGCCATAACAATTATTATAATATGTTGAATGATTCATTATAATATACTTTTTAGGGTTTTGTATCACAAAAGAAAAAACGGAACCTCAGTAGGTCATCTACTTGATCACTTTATTGTCCTTTTGTTCCTAGTGCCATCGGTCTGTTAGTAGCAACGGATGTAGTGTTTGTGGTGAAATTAATTTCTAATACTAATATTATACTTTATTGCACGCAAACATTTCACAGAACATTGAATAAGAAATAACATGAGCTTATCTCTGTGAGAGATTAAATCTTAAAAGCTTGGATTTTTCAACCATGTTATTTTAAATGCAGCTTACACGTCAAGGCAATCAATCTTTTAGGTGATTTACAAGATTAGTTCCAAGTATGGCTGATATACAAGAAAATATAACCTTTTTTGTCAATTCGGTCGCTACCTACAATATTTGAATATACTTTAGATTTTTTTACCAGCCAACCATTAGACTCAAAAACGTATATTATTCGTGATGCATCTTCATGTCGAGTTGAGAAGCGCCTTATTTCTCTTTCACCTACATTACTCTCCCTTTTCAGTATTATTCGGCGTATATATTCAGTTGCGGGTAGCTGATAGGTTATCTGGCGACAAATTGCCTTGTGCCTTGTATAATTCATGAAGGGGCGGTCAGGTGATACGGGGGCCTAATAGTTTCAACAAATAATGTCCACCGTGCGAAGGGCCTTTGAGTGAATGGCTAGAGAGAAAGTTATTCTATTGTTGTTTTTAGTATTATGGTTATTGGATTGGAAGCTTTTGTAGTGTCAGAAGAAGAAGAAGGAACGCATTTACTTAACAAAACATAGACATACATACAGAAAACCAAGCAGGTGCAAAACAAAAGCAGAAGAAAAGAGAAACTACAGATAAAAATAGGTAGTTGTAAACTGTACATCGATGCAGCGAAAAAAAGGCCTTAAGTATAAGCTGAGACTTTGCAGCCGCGATACTGATTTTCAGAGAGGGCCTTCTAGTCCTTCGGATTAATGATTTAATATTAACTAAAACTTTATCCATCTTCATAATCATCGTCCACCTAGGGGCACGGGTCTCTTCCCTGAGGAAGCTTTAGGCCATACTCCACGGTAAAGGCCAAGTCAATGGCTGATCTTATCGTCAGAAGCTTTCAAGCCGCCATCTTACTGCAAAAAATAGACAAGTGTTTAAAAATCTATTTAGAGGCTAAAAATTCCACCCATGCCAGGATTCAAACCCGCGATCTCTGGCTATCCGTGACAGCGCTCTTTCCAGCTGAGCTAATGGGCGACTCACCGTCATCAGTGAAATTTCGAACCTCTTTACCATATTCTCTGTATTACGTACAGGCAGCAACATCTGGCTAAAGTAATTTGCATTACTTGCAACCCCGAGTACCTACTTTGCAGTTAAGTTTTACATCGGAATGATATCGCTGTACCCACATGATAATACTTTTTTTTATTTATTTTATTTTAAATTGTCCTTAGCCCGGATAAATGCATTGAATAGAAGCGTATTGAAGCTACATTTGCTAAACAAGAGTTTTCGACTGTCTAAATATGATAGGCCGTGTCTTGCCTATCATAAAACACAGTATTGTGGTAAACATATTTTGAAACACTTGTATTAACAAAGGGCAAGATAAAAGAACCCGGAACCGACGTACGTGTACGCAACGACTTATGAACGTTGATGAAGCGAAAGTGATCTGTCAGGGTCGTGGCAAGTGATAGTCCCTGGTATCTGCCCACACCTCTGGAATACAGGCGTGAGGTTATGTTATGTAAGACTATAACTTTAATATTAAGTAAAACAAACGGTCTTATTGTTAATCTGAAATACACCTTAGAGGTAGTAAAGGCAAGGTGCCTTTACTACCTCTAAGGTGTATTTCAGATCAGACCACCTCTTAAATTTAGCACTTAAAACTAACACTGAAAAATGTTTTAAGGAATTGTATTTTTCTAAAGACCGGGAGTCTTTAGGCGATGGTTTGTTCCACTATTCAAAGAGACCGTAAGGCGTAAGGTTTTATAAATAGGCTTTACGCGTGCCGCATAAAGCCGAGTATCGACTAAACGTGGTAAAGCCTCAAACATAGCGACCATAGAATTGCCGATTTCAAGCTACTGTCTGACCGTCCGACTGGGGGAAATTTCTCGCAGTTTTATGTCAAGTTTCAAGTGGAAATACGGCTGGTAACTTCGCCACGAATATTAGGAAAAAATAACTCTATTATGGCCCTCTTCTTTTCAGCATGTCGAAGGCCAGCCATAGTGGTGAAACGATTTGTCGATCAGCGTTAGGGAAGCGGGAAGGTGCGGGGTGGGTGACTGTCCCGTGACTACAGCTAGTGGCATTTTTCTGAGCGCTTCCGTGCTTCGTAAGGCAAGTTAAGCCGTCGGTGCTGGCTTCCAGTCTGGCACATCCTGGGCCACAATCAGCAAGTGACTAACGATTTCAACCCTGTATGTCTCCACTGCTAAGGCACGGGTCTCTTCCTGCGTTAGACCTAGCTCCACCATGGGGGCCAAGTCTGAGTTGGTGGAGGTTCGTAAGACAGTGGCGGGCCTTACTCTCAGAAGTCATCAAGCCGATTCAGAGGCCTTATACCCATATCAGAGGCCTTATGGGTATAAGGTCTCTGATATGGCTTAACGACTGTCACTATATGACAGCTAGCAGCAATGGCTTAGCATGCCTTGGGAAGCACGGAAGCGCATGGAAAAAATGTCACTAGCGGTAGTCACGGGACGGTCACCCATCCTGCACCTGACCGCGCCTCAAGTTGATTCCAATCACTCAGTTCCACTAGGCCATGGTTCTATTTAGTTAGTTGAAGCGTTTCAACTAACTAAATATTTCGCAATAACTTTTTCCAGCGAACTTAGGTAGGTACAGCCGTACCAAACTTTGATCAAACACGAACTCAATTTGCGCTGATTGAATTTCGGCCTCCGCTTTCTAACTTTATAGGAACTCGGCTACTAGGTAATACGGAGTTCTTTTCGTTTTATTTTTTATCCAACTAGAGGCTGTGATAATAAAAACATTCGTAGACTACAGGTCAATTAAGCCTGACGGTTAAATTGTATGCTATTTTAATTGTAAGTTAAATGTTTTATCTTTCGTCTTATGTGGTTTTCTATGTGTTTATCGCTGGTTATTAGTACAGTGATGTTTTAACGAACTTTTTCAACACAATTGTGTGGAGCCGGGCCATTGGGTATCTCTTATTCACTCAAGGGCCTATGTTTTGTTTTTGTAATTTTGTAAATATTGATTGTTTTTTTTTGCAGATTGGACGAAAATGGCACGTTATTTGGACGACAAGGATATTTACGATATACTGAACGGCTCTGGGAATGAAAATAGTGATGATCAGGACGAGGATGACATCCCGTTTCCTGGCCAGGGACAGGGCATGAATGAACCCCAGTCTGAGTCCTCGAGCAGTAGTGATGAAGATGTGCTGCTCAGCGAATTGCGGTGGAAAAAGAAGAAATTCCTAAGCAAAGCAATGCCAATGGCTTCAGAACCTGAGCTACATGCAGTCTTTACTCCTGCGCAATACTTTGAACGCTACTTCACGCCAAAATTGATGGAAGAGTTTGCGCTAGCTACTAATCAATACTATAGGTATATGACAGAAAAGGGTTATCCAATGAAGCCCGTTTGTACTTCTGGGGAGATAAAAAAGTTTTTTTGGCATCCACGGATTAATGGGATGCTTCAGTTTTCCAAGAATAAAACTATTTTGAAACCAGCGATACAAGTTCGACCCCATTGCATCTGCTATGGTGAGGGATAGCAGATGCAATGGGGTCGAACTTGTATCGCCGTCACGTATAATTTGTATTGGCATGATGGTACTATCGTTTTTGTGGTTTCTTTACAGTGGACCTGCCGGTCTTTTGATGGACCATTGGTTTTAAACCACCGGTGAAGAGCGCAGGCAAGAAGCCAGCTTTGGTGAGTTTACCAGATTTATTGGATTGACACGGGACACGTTCTTTTGTAGTTATGTTCAAATTCGCCTAAGTCTTGTGTTATTTTGTTATCCAGCCGGCTACAGAAGGCGTTGCACTCGCCTGCACCGTCCTGGAAGCGTGCCACGACCCAGGACGTTGTAAGTACTGCATTTTTTTTTTCACCATGTGGGTAGACTCCTCGTAAGGGCCACGAACATTTTGGTTCATAACTTCCAAATTAATGGTGCTGCAGGCAATTGAGTGGCATAGGAATATTAGTCGCTGCCCCCCGCATGTTTTACATATTAAATCATATAAGATACTTTAGTATTTTCTCTTAAAATCTGATATTTGTGTTTTGCATACACTTCACTTCATAACTTTGAGATTAACAGTGCTGCAGGCAAGTGAGTAGCATAGGAACGCTGGTTGCTGCCCCCTGCATCTTTTACATGTTAAAACATACGAAATTACTTAATATTTTCTGTTAAAATGTGATATTTATGTTTTACATACATTTTGGTCTGTATCATAGAAGTTAATTGTCCTACAGGCAATTAGGCCGCATAGGAATGTTTGTCCCTGCCCCCCGCATGTTTTACATATTAAATCATATAATATACTTTAGTATTTTCTCTTAAAATCTGTTATTTGTGTTTTGCATACATTTCGTTTTATAACTTTGAAACTAACAGTGCTGCAGGCAATTGTGTGGCCTAGGAACGTTGGTTGCTGGCCCCTGCATCTTTTACATGTTAAATCATACGGAATTACTTAATATTTTCTCATGAAATGTTATATTTATGTTTCACATACATTTTGGTTCATAATTTCTAACTTTATTTGAATATGACTGCAAGATGCTGTATTTTGAAAGTTGTTAGATCAGTTAACTTATTGCCGTTTTAGTTAACCCATTTATTCCCTTTAAGTGGGAGTGTACAATTTTGTCGTCTCTGCCTTTCAGGAATACACCAGCAGGGCGCCTTCTTCTTCTACAACTTCTGCTACTTCTACTTCGTCCTTCTTCTTTCGTCTATTCTTCTTATTATCTCTGGGTTTTATTTATACCCTGGAACCCAGGATAAGCGGACAGGCCTGAGCTCTCCGGTCTGCTTGCGGGTTCCGTAAAGTTACCTTTTTTTGTTTTGCGGCACTTTAAATAAAATTTATGATAACCGAAACGCAGGTTTCCACGTTTCGGTAGGATGTTCCTTAACCTTTCTACAATAAAACTTGAACTGAAGCGTTACCTCCTAAGTGGGACTTTTTTGAATTTAGTATAATATAACATGTACTATTACATAAGGTGTACCTTTTAAGGTTGTTAAAATAAGGCGTTACAGTGTAAAGCACATTTAAGGGACGCGGCCCCTCAGGCCCATTTTTATTTGTAACCCTCATTGGTTTTTTTTATTATACCGTTTGTGAAGATTTTCTTCTTTTATTTTCAACTCCATTTTATTTTACCTCTTTTAAAAAAATATATTACAGGATGGAACAGGAACATTGATCATGAACCGTTTCAACTATTTTTCTGAAACTGTTTATTGATTTTGCATGTTTGAAATGTTTTTAATTGAAATATTGTTGATAATATATGAATAAACAACAACAAAGAAACAATTACAACTTTGTTTTATTTCGGATATGTGGAGGCCTTAGGCCCAACTCCATACGATTGTGCGATCTCACAATTGTGGGTTTGCTGTCTTAGGCCCAGCTCCATACAATTGTGTGGGTAAAAATTTTCCAAGATGGAGGCCGGAAAATGGAAATTGGTTCCAGATTCATCATCTACGGACCATTTTTAGGTAGGTACGACTTTTTACCCGATTCAAATCAGCGTAGTTTCAGTGCAGGTCTGAAAGGGTTAAGCCGTGTTTTACCGTCGATATTTGGACAAAATTGGAGATAATTATACGCATTGAATATTCCTATAAAAGCTCTAGCTAAAGTTATTAGGTCTTCGACTTCTGTGTAAGGTATCTTGTTGTACGTAAACAATCAAAATTATGAGTATTTTTCACGTTGAAATACTACTGCATTCCTCAAAATACGCCACATTAAAAAACATATCTCTTTATTTGTTTCTTAGTACATTTCATTCAATTTACTAGTTTGTGTATGATGATGAACAAAGCTCTATTATAAAAACCTATTTAGAGGCTGAAAATTCCACCCATGCCGGGACTCGAATCAGCGACCTCTGGCTAACCGTGCCAGCGCTCTTCCAACTGAGCTAATGGGCGACTTAGCGGCATCACTGAAATTTCGAACCTTTTTACAATACTCTCTGTATTACGTACAGCTCTATTAGTTCCGTTCATTCATTTAGTTCAGAACTCACGACACTTTACGGCGCCCAAAACGGCACCATATCAAGAAATATTATTCGTTTTAGACCTTTCACAGTAAACATCCAAACTTGTGGCGTGTTTTGGTATCTCCAGTCGATTTACGTTCGGCGAACTGTCTCCCGACGCCATTTGCCAAAAACTCCATCGAGCGTGAAAAATATATTTCATAAGTTGGAGCATATTTTAGTTCGACCTTTATCGTTCGCCCGTCGCAGGCGACAGATTATACGACACTTTGTAACAGTTGACTAAGAAGATAACGTCTGTTGTTCAGAAGATTTCTTCAAATGACTTTTTTAATTAAAACCATTTTCTCTTTAGTTATCGTTGTTGTTTGTAGAGACAGCTTAAATAGAAACAAGATTGGTAAGAGCGTATCTAACAACGAGACTTTGGAAGCCTATTTTTGTACTATGGGCGAGATTTTATTAATTATACGAGTACAATTTGAATGAGCTTGGAACAAAATATACTTTGAAAGTTGTCGGAATTATGAATGTCGCGAAGCAAGCCTTGGGTTGTGTCAATCTTATTCCCGTGATTTATAGCCCCGAGTCCGCATCAAAAACAAAGGCACACACAATTTAATACGTTCCTTGAGGAAAACTACGTAAATTCTTCCACGCCTCTCTCCACATGTTACTTCATATTCTGCGAGCAATAAATCTACGCTCGGAGACACATCTGTCAAAAGTGTAAAATACGTATTTCTTGTCGACCCCGCTTAAAGTGAACATGATTTACGGCCATTTTCAGATCAGGGAGAGCGCGATCCTTGGTGAAATGTCTACGCATATTTTATAGTCTTCTGATATTGAAATTCTTGTTATAGGCAGTCCATTGTATAAATGCACCAAAACAGCTTTCGACCGAGATGGCAAGGCCTCGTGACACCGTAAGCATTGGCGCACTTCAACACGACGGATTTCTGTACATGTGAGCATTCTACAGAAAAAAATCCCAATTTTAATCCCACTTTGTTTACTAAGCAGTGTCCAGTCGTAGGAGCCAACAGTTTTTTTAACTACTATTCTATATAGAAGGCTCTGTTGGAAGTTTTACAAATTTTCACATTGCAAAGCACAGTTAACATTGGCCCACTATAATATTTCACCGCGACGGCTTTATCAAGAAATTACCATCAAATAATATGCCTGTTTTTTTAAATATTCTACAGATATTTATGTAGTTTTAATCCCATTTTGTCTTCTTAGCAGTTTCCAGGCGTACTTGAGTGAACAGTTTTTTTAACTACCATCAATAAAGCAGTTTCTGTTGGACGATGCAAAAAATGTTGGATGGTATAGCACAGTAAACATTGGATCACAATAATACTTCACCACAACGGCTTTATCAAGAGATTATCATCAGATAGGGTGTCTGTTCATGTGATCATTCCACAGAAAATTTTCCTAGTTTTGATCCCATTTTGTTCACTTAGCAGTTTAAAGGCGTACGTAATAGTCAACAGTATTTTAACTACTATCTATGTAGGAGTCTCTGTTGGATGTTCTAAAAAAAAATATTTAGGACTCGTAGGACTCTTCTTCATGCTTTTACGTGCTTTTATTAATGATGTTATCTATTAAGTTTAAGATGACTTGAGAAAAGATGGTCAGAGTGGAGTTTTTTTCCTGCTGCCTTTTCTCCACTATACTTCGGCCCGAAGGCTTCGCTTTACATTGTACTTAGATATTCAGCAAACATAATGTAAATTAATTAAAACTGTTTTAATACGGATTTAACTCGTTTATTATATTTTTACAATTTAAATTAATATTAACTTCAATTATTAATAATCAATATTGTTGAATTTATATAAAATAAGTAGTAAACTATTAGTTAATGATTTCAAAAAGACGCCTGTCACTTCAGTCATCCGAGACCACGGCACCTGTAAAAGTGCCGAAACATCGGAAAATTTAAAAAATATAATAAACGAGTGAAATCCGTATTAAAACAGTTTCAATCATGTCTAGTACTTGTGTTAACCTTAAAAAACACTATAATGCAAATTCTTTTATTTATTAAAATAAATTGAATTGAATTAATGACGTGATCTCTACGATATGTATGACAAACTCACAGTGAGCTAGAGGTGCTCAAAGCATATCATCACTATCATCCATCAACCCATTGTATCCCCACCGAGGGGCACGGGTCTCTTCCCTAAGGAAGGTACAAGCCATACTCCACCACGGGGGCCAAGTCCGGATTGGTGGAAACTTGCAAGGCTAGTAGCTGGTATTACTATCAGATGTTTTCAAGCCACCCTAAGGCCTCTGACTTGGTTTAACGACTGTCATCTATCGACGGCAGCCGGCAATAACTGTTTAACGTTTGGAAAAATGTCACTAGCGTTAGTCATAGACGGTCGCCCATCCATGCACTGAACGCGCCCTGTGTTGCTTAACCTTTGTGATCGTTTAAGATCACTCAGGCAGCCGGGGCTACGTGCGATTAAACCATATATAGTCTGTTAGCTTTTAGAATATACCTCGGGCTCTAGAGTAGGCTTCGGTTTTCGCCGAAAGCACACGAGTCTAATACTTCCTGCTCTGTACAAAACTTTTCTTCACTATTTTGAAAATTTATGTAAAGTCAAGTGTCATATTAGTTCCGATATTACACGAATATATCCGATTCTATCCGATAGTAGCCGATGTATATTCTGAAAGCTAACAGACTATACCTAGTTGATTTCAAACAGCATTTTAATCAACAGCGAAATTCCTCGACAATGCCTGAACATGCCAGATTACGCCTCAATTTTCCGTGCCAGAGGCTCGGCTGGTTCCTTCAGGCGATGCTATTGCCAATAAGCAATTTCTTCCACACGAATGACCTGCGAACGAGGGCCTGCTAATTAGGGACGTGGATACCGATCAAAGGCACCTCTTTTGATGCGAAACTGAGGCGACAACGATTTTCGTACGTAATCGAATTCAGATTTGGTTCAGTGGGCGGCGGGCGGGGAAAAATGTTTCAGGTTGGATGTTCTATACGTTAAGAAAGGGCGGAGAGGAATGCATCCAAGTAGTTTTATTACGCCAGGATTTCTAGAACATGCCAACCGAGATTTACCTTGCACGTTACGAAATGGCAGTAAAAGACATAGTCGTATCATTGTTGTATACGGGACTATTTTTACAATATTGAGTATTTATATGAGCTCAATATATTTAGTTTTCTGGTTACACGTCTACTTACACGTAAGCCTTTTATTCAGATAGATAGAATATTTTTTATCGCAAACCATAGCACCAGATATAAAACATACAGAGTACATACATTGGCCTTTGCAACTACGTAATCAGATGATTTATACAGCGTGCAGTGGCATCTTTACTCACACTAGATGTGGGGAGGGATCACTCGGAACAATATTACAACGGAACAGAGTGCCACTGGCGGCCTTATTGAAAAAACAATTTCTCCAGACTACCTTAGGACGGAAAGTTGCTGAAGAAAAACAGTGACGGCTTTAGTAGAGAAGTACATCGTATTACAACCAATAACACACAAAGTAAAGTACATTAACCAATTTATTTAAAGTACTTAATTTTGGAGTGTAATTTTTATCTACGAATAATAATAATAATAATAAAATAATAAATATTCATGGACATATCACACAGATCTCGTTAGCCCTATACTAAGTACAACTAAGTGACTTGTGTTATAGGTGCTAACTCGACGATAGATTTAACACAATAAATACATAGATAACATCCAAGACCCGAGACAAACTAGAAAGTTCGTTTCCTAGTTTGACCCGGCCGGGGATCAAACCCGAGACATTCGGTTTTACAGTCCGTGCCAAACCGCTGCGCCACCGAGATTTAACGTAAGTAAATTCTACAATAATCGGCGCCCCAAAAAATTGTGTTAAGCGGAAATCTAAGTAATTACTCGGTGACTCTCTTATGTCCACGGATTTTTTGTACATAGATACGCGGAACTCTGACCTCTAGTGCCTTGACAGTTAAACAACCGTATTTTGGATGCCTAAAAATTTTCATTGAATAGACGAAGCGCGCACTTTAAAATATAAACACCACTCACCGTTCCAATATGCGCCGGTAAATAAGGCATATACATGGAGGTGCTATTTGAAAATGCAATAGCATCCGTGAGTTTATGAGAGCGGTGTAAAATAACTGAGCACTTGGATTCCCCGAGCCCCGCGTGTCGTGGGATGTTACGGAAAGATGGCTTATTCTACGCTGATGCGTTTGTTAAGTTTTCTTCGTCTATTTATTTCATACTATGAGAAAAGTGAGCCTTAGCCCCTGTTTCACAATGTTCAAATAAAGTTCCAGATAAGCTATCCACAACCAGGGCTGCTGTTTGTTCTAAATTTAAATAAATTTTCCTATATTGCGTGTGTTCGTTTATGGCTTCAAATTTAGAACAAACGGCAGCCCTGGTTGCGGATAGCACAACCGGATCTTTATCTGCAGATTGTGAAACAGACCCTAAGATATGTTTGTGACGCCCTGCCTGGTTGCTATAGCATAGGGTATCCTAGTTTGGGAGCAGTCACTAGTGACTGTGTTGTGTGAAAGTTATTCTTTAGGAAAGTAGTGTCCATAATCAAATATGCTGCTGTTTAAATAAACTGCAGTATTATTTTTAACCACTGTGTGGTGTCGGCCTAGAGAATAGCACTAACCCAATTCTTCCCGCGGGTGTCGTAAAAGGCGACTAAGGGGCACAAACCGGGGGGTGGGCAGCAGCGCCCCCTACAGTACAATTTCACCGAACTGCGATCCCCAACCCGCATGCCTAGCGTGGGGATTATAGGCATTACCCCCTATGATAGCACAACGTGGCGCTCTTTAGGGGAGGGCTATGTCCAGCAGTGGACTAGTATAGCCTGACGACGACGACGACGACGATTATTTTTAAGGCGGCCCGCTCCGGCATTAACTAGCGTCCACAATAGATTTTTTATGAAGCCTATAAAATTGCCTCTGCAGGACACATGCCTTCTCTCAGAGAGAGAGTTTGGGCTTAATTACCACGCGTGCCCCCCGCGGATTGGTTTATGTGACGATGTATTTTAACACCTCAAACACTCAGACACTCGCGGTTAGCGAGAGGTATTGCTACTATTACTTCACTAATGTACATAAGTTAGAAAACAAAGTCATTGGTACATGCCAGGATTCAAACCCACGACCCGCTGGTGTTCTGTTTCTCTTTTACCACTACTCATATCTGGGCCTATCTTTTCAAACTCCAGTATGGCTAGTATGCACATTTTGACTCTCTCTGGACGTCAAGTGAGAGACTTAGGAGTACTTGCCATGTCCAAAGTACGACCATGACATCTGAGACTCAAGATAGCCAGTTGACTGCGGTCTTGTCTACAGTCTAAAAGTAGTTATTGCCACATTAAATAAAAGTGTTGTATTTTTATATGACGACACTGTAAAAATCGTTACTGATAAATAGTTCTGTGCACTAAGTATGGTACTATTAAGAAACTGAAATCAATAAGAAATGCTTCTTCTTCTTCTTCAGGCTATATTAGTCCACTGCTGGACATAGCCCTCCCCTAATGAGCGCAAGTTTTTGCCATCATTGGGGGGTAGTCCCCATAATCCCTACGCTGGGCATGCGGGTTGGGGATCGTAGTTATAAATGCTTATACAAAATGAATCCAAAAAATGTACAAAATCAAATGACACGGTAGCCACAAACCTTGTCGCGAACTTTTAATAGCATGGTGCACTGGGGCGAATAATTACTGAAACGGAATTCACGAGATCGAATTCTTGAATTGAAAGTTGCCTCATTCAAAACTAGTTACCAGACCCGATCCAGACAAAGTCGCTAGGCGTCGCAAAATCAAACATTGTGGGGAAAATAAGTAATAGCTTGGCGACAAACGTTGTGACACAAATAAATTATAGCTTAGACTAATAGCATACATTTTACTGTTATCTAGTAATAGTACTCCATTCCATCCAAAGTTTGTCTGGAAGAGATCGCTCTTAGCGATAAGACCGCCAATCGCTTACTTATTGCAGTACTTAGATTTAAGAATAATGATTGTAATATTTTTCTGGTTGTGCAATAAAGTGTTCTCTATCTATCTATTTACTTTATCTTTCCTAACTAACAAATACGTACTTACAAATATTTTTCGACCAAATGTTGGTAGCCGCATCATTCATTTCAATCATTCAACCTCTGCGATCCAGAAATCCAAGCGGATTTCGCTTCAATAATTCTTTGCCCCTGCGTACCAAGATGAAAGTTACGTTTGTTACCTTAGTGTCATTGGCAACTACGAACGGGAACAGTAGTTGTACTTATTGGGTGGCTACCATGTAAGTGGCCAGCTTGGAGCAACCCAGATCGATTTCAATAAACGATAACTTCTACATGAGCGCGCGAGCCTGTGCGCACCGGCCCGTGATCAAAGCGAATAGTTCGCATCACCTGGAAGTATCCTGCGGCTTTGAATATTAATATCGGGGTCACTGTACTGGCTGGCAACTGAAACTATGCTGCTTATTGCTCGAGGGTTGCCATGTTGTTGGATAGCGTTGCACCTGCTGCTTAAGGCGCTACGCAGTGCTAAATAGCGCCCCTAATGGAAAAAAAACATACGGCTTTTTCCGTATGTTTTTTACTATTACTGAATGTAATGTTAATGAATATAGTTACTATTTTCAAAACCAACTAAAAGAACTTCGGTCCAAAAGTCTAGGACTTTAAAGCAGTTATGCCAAAAACGGCCGTGTTTAGCAGAAATCTATTAAAGTCTTAGGTCGTTGATGTTCTGTAGGTTCTGAAAATTCTTTACCCAGTTTATGATGTTCGCTTTTTAAATAAAATAAAGCATGTATGTAAACAATTCATTTCTGTAGCTAATAATGTCTTGTGAACTTAGGAAATATTTATTAAATTTAATTATAGATAAGAGACAAATAAAGTTACAGAATAAAAATACAATCGTTATCAACCCTTGAATGTCCCCACTGCTGGGGCACGGGTCTCTTCCTGCATCGCAGGGAGGTTAGGCCATACTCCACCACGGGGGCCAAGTCCGGGTTGGTGGAGGATTGTAAGACAGTGGCGGGCCTTACTGTCAGAAGTATTCAAGCCGCCCCATAAGGCCTCTGACATGGCTTAACGACTGCCATTATATGACAGCCGGCACCAACGGCTTAACGTGCCTTGCGAAGCACAGAAAAAATACAATAGACATACCTAAATGCTTGTAGGTCAACTCGGCCGAAGTCATCTCGGCAATGCCTCCATGTTACTCAGTTACAGACAAATCTCAGTCGACTCCATCTCGGTCGCGGTCGCCATGTTAGTTTTTTTTCTGCCAAATTGATAACAGTTTGTTGGCAGATGCTCTTCGTTTTACAATTTAAGGTACTCTTCTACGCTACGTACATACAAATTCTAAAAAATATATTTGAAATCACCCTACACACTACCCGCTTGCTTTTCCTACTCCTAAGGCTTGAGTTCAAAAACTTTTGAATATTTTGATTCACTCATCACTTTAAAAAAAATGTATTATAAAACAAGTTATAAATTTAAATCCGTTGGTGGCGCTAGTTAGCACCGCATAGCGCCCTAACAGAGGTCGCGGATTCGATTCCTACTAAAGGCCACCGTGCTTAATAGTGTTTATTCAATGTTTGTGACGTCTTTGCCGGGGTACCATTACAGGGTATCCTAGTTTGGGATCAGAACAAAGTCATTGTGTTGTGTCGAAGTCATTATGTTATGTTAAAGAGTTGATGGGCTTGTGTAGAAACTGGGCAAGCCTAAGAGCCGTCTTAAAGTAGGTTTTGCAGCGTCTCAGTGGTCACTCCAGTTACTTAGTGCAGATAAAAGTTGTGGCTAGTCCTGGTCTGTGTTATGTTTATATGGTCTATGTTTCGCTGAAGCACCAGAGTGTGATGTATTTGCGGATGGAATTGAAAGTGTGGTAAAGGTATGTAAGAGAAGATGTATGAAATGTAGTGCTCTGATATAATATTGTAACGCTTTGGTGTAATTTTACGTTATGTTACAATATTCATGCAAATAAATAAATAAATGTAGTATTATTTTTATTTTTAATGCACTAACCCGTGCTAAGGACAACTTTAAAAAACCTATTTAGAGGCTAATGTACGTAATAAAGAGAATAATGTAAAAAGGTTCGAAATTTCACTGATGCTGGTGAGTCACCCATTAGCTCAGATGGAAAGAGCGCTGGCACGGATAGCCAGAGGTAGCGGGTTCGAATCCCGGCATGGGTGGAATTTTTAGCCTCTAAATAGTTTTTTTAAATGTAGTATTGTCTATCCAAGATACAAAATAAAATGCGTGCATGAGCGGAATTTATTTTTTTAACTTATAATTTAACATGTGGCCTAGTTAATAAAATCACAAATCACAGGCAGTTTATGTTTTTCAATGATTTTTGGCACTTTTAAAAACCTATTTAGAGGCTAAAAATTCCACCCATGCCGGGATTCGAACCTGCGACCTTTGGCTATCCGTGCCAGTGCTCTTTCCAACTGAGCTAATGGGCGACTCACCGAGATCAGTGAAATTTCAAACCTCTTTACCATAATTATTCTCTGTATTGCTTCTAATTTTTGGCACAAAAAGTAATTCAATATTCGATACTCAATAATTTATTGCATTCCACAAGTATATACAGATGACATAACTAAAAATATAGATCTTTGTGGACCCGGCCACGCACCATTATAAATTATGGGAGGCCTTTATAAATTAAGCCTACGACATTTTAAATCTATTTTCACTTCTTCTTCTTCAGTCTATATTATGTAGTCCACTGCTGGATATAGCCCTTCCCTAATGAGCGCCATAGCGCCCTGTCTTCAGCTTGCCGCATCCAGCATCTGCCGGCAGTTTTTCGCAGATCGTCATCCCATCTGGTTGGAGGGCGTCCTACACTACGTTTGCCGAGTCGCAGACTCCACTTAAGAACACGTTTACTCCATTTTCACTATTTCTTTTCAATTTGTTTTTTCCATCAATATAGAAATCAGATTTCTGTTTTTTTTTGTTAATAATACTAATCTACAAATAAAGTTACAATTAAAGTCGTTCCAGTTTCTATTATTTATCAAAGATATACAACATTACAAATATTTTACGAAACATTAAACATTTTGATGATAGAGTTACCAATTCACTGAAAGCGATTCACATAATGTGACGCAACTACGCAGTTGTTTTGTAGAAGCTCATTTTGTTTTTCTTAGCGTATGATGTTGGTACTACGCCGTAACTTGCTACGGATCCGTTTCGCTACAACTCCGTAGCCAAATCAGTGAGCACATTGTATGGAAGATATTAGGCCCATATTATAGCAACCTTATTGAAGCGCTCGTGGTTTAGTCAAACCGAGTGATTGCAATCGAACTCTTGAGTTCAGCAATCCCCAGTGCTCACCCAACGTACATAAATAATTCGATTAACACACAGAATGACGAGAAAACCTGGCCGCCGCAATGAACCACGTGATGCCGTTCCACGAGATGCGGCTCTGAATTAGCCTCAGTTTAACAAGTAGTGATACACTACACATAGAGAAATTAATATGAAAAGAGAACTTGATAATAATAAGTTATTATGAAGCACTCGTGGACTAGTCGAACCGGAAACGTTCGTGGTCTAATCAATCACTTGAGTTAAGCAACGACAGGTGCTGTCAGGTGCAGGATGGGTGACCGTCCCGTAACTAACGCTAGTGGCATTTTTCCGAGCGCTTCCGTGCTTCGCAAGGCACGTTAAGCCGTTGGTGCCGGCCGTCATGTTATGGCAGTCGTTAAGCTATTTCAGAGGCCTCATGGGCGGCTTGATAACGTCTGACAGTAAGGCCTGTCAGTGCCTTACAAGCCTCCATTAGCCTGAACTTGGCCGATGCCGACGCAGGAAGAGACTCGTGCCCCAGCAGTGAGGACATACAAGGATTAATATTGAATTTAACTGCAGTATGTTCAGTCTACCAAACTCCTATCTATAGGTTCGAGTTCGGTATTTTATCAAACCAAATAAAATTTAGACCTTATCTCAAGTAATGCCAGTTAATTTGTAATAAGTGCAATGGTTATAGAGTAAGACAAAGCAATTGTTATAGTAAACTAGCTAACCCGGCGAAGGTCGTACCGCTCTACAGTCGATTCTTTAATTTTTTTTATATTTCTCTCCGTAAGAACCATCCTTTTACTTCATGGAATATTCTAAAAAAATAATTAGCAAAATCGGTTCAGCTGCTCTCGAGATTTGCGCTTACCAATACATTCAGCGATTCATTTTTATATTATAGTCTAAAAAAATAATTAGCGAAATCGGTTCAGCTGCTCTCGAGATTTACGCTTACCAACACATTCAGCGATTCATTTTTATATTATAGTCTAAAAAAATAATTAGCGAAATCGGTTCCTGCTCTCGAGATTTGCGCTTACCAACACATTCAGCGATTCATTTTTATATTATAGATAGACAAACCAAAGCATTCATATATCGTATATAGTAAAGGCTTATAAATCTACACGTACATGCCCTAAGGTGTTGCGAATGTGGTGCTGACAATATTGACTTTGCGATATAAAATTAAAGTACTCGTAGGTCTGCATTTTGTTACTTACCGAACTGAATACGCCTCGTGCGTCTAAACTTTATTTACCGTGGAAAGTTGTAGCCCCTGTTAAAGGTACAATTGGCCTCAGAGAAGACTGGTTGTTACCCATCGTCTATCTGTAACACCCTTCGTTGTCAACCCTTGTATGTCCCCACTGCTAGGGCACGGGTCTCTTCCTGCATCGCAGGAAGGTTAGGCCATACTCCACCACGGGGCCAAGTCCGGGTTGGTGGAGGATTGTAAGACAGTGGCGGGCCTTACTGTCAGAAGTTATCAAGCCGCCCATAAGGCCTCTGACATAACTTAACGACTGCCATTACATGACAGCCGGCACCAATGGCTTGCCGTGTCTTGCGAAGCATGGAAGCGCTCGGAAAAATGCCACTAGCGGTAGTCACGGGACGCTCACCCATCACGTACCTGACCGCGCCTGTTGTTGCTAAACCAAGTGATTGATTCCAATCACTCGGTTTGCCTAGGCCACGAGCGCGTAACACTTTTATCAACATTTAAAAGATACTGCGTATTCTGTATATTCTCAGTTTCTCAGGATCAAAGCGAGTGGCTTCTTTTTCCGAGCACAAGGCAAGCTAAGCAGTTGTTGCCACCTATCATGTATCCTTAAGCCATGTCAGAAGCCTTACGGGCGGCTTGATAACTTGTAAGGCCCGCCACTACCATACAATCCTCCACCAACCTGGACTTGGCTCCGTGATGAAGCATTGCCTAACCTTCCTGCGCTGCAGGAAGAAGTGCCCCAGCTGTGGGGACATACAAAGGGTTGATATCAACAGCGTATATTCAATTTCACAATACAGAATAAAAACATAGTTAACTAATTTTAAGCTACAGAAAAATTCATAAGTGCGAGATGAAAAAAAATGTTATTGAAAGAGTGACAGTTGACAGCATATCAACCTTTACAAACAACTCCAATTTATAATGTTGAAAACAATCTTGCAACAAAAATGTAAAGGTTGATCGGCTGTCGACTGTACCAGAGCAAAGTTCACAAAGCTTATGAATGCTTGACAACGAACTCACGTATTCTGAGTGGTAAACTGAAAACACAACTTTCACTCCGCAGGTGCGGCGACTGGCTAAGATATTCATAAACTTATATAGTACAAAAGTTTTTAGCAACCTAACTATTTCATTTAAGATTCACCGCTAGTTCAGTGTTGCCAGATGAGCTTATCCATTTTCCTCGGTCGCCAGGCAGGTTTTTCCCTAGTCATTTTTATCTTTGGAATTATTAGTTCTCATAAATAATAATTTGCTCTCGTAAATAATGCCTACACTACGAAAATTAATATTCTGATTACTTTAGAGAACAGAAATTGAATTTATTAGCAACGTATTTATTAGCATCAATTATGATATTCGCATGTATCGTGGGTACTGTAAGACCATCCAAAACGTCGATAGATGGCGCTACCTCTCTCAACAAATCCAGTCTGAACAAAATCTTCCCTAAAATACACAGGAATAAAAATAAACCTCAAACAAAGGTTTTTTTTTAGTTTAAAGATAAAAAACAGAATGATCGGTTTGTAAGTATATTTAATTTAAATAAATAAAACATCGCACAAACAAACAAAAACAAACTGAAAATTTTATCTTCTGAAAAAACAAAGAAAAAATCTGCCATCTTTGAGCGTGTTGATTTTAATTATTATCTTTAACACTAATGTGTAGTGTAATCCCATTAAATCATATTAAAAGAAATAAGAATGCTATCGTTCATTCATGTGCTGCCTTATTTTGGAAAAAAAAAATGCCTCTAAAGTTCCCCAAATTTTTCATTTCATAATTTCCCTGAAACTCTCCCACCAAAATCCTCCCCTGAGCCATAAAAGATGTGTGAATTTGGAGGGAATTTCTTCCTGGCAACACTCCGCAAGTTTCAAGTATGAATTTTTAATGTTTGCTTATATAGGATGCATCAAAATCCCTTTAGTCGTCTCGAGAAGGGGGTCCCAAGTCGTCAATAATTTCATACATTTTAATATAAAAATATAAAACAGCTAATATCGCTGTGGACTTTCGCGTTAACCATTCCGTGAGTTGCAAAATAAGATCAGAATGAAGGTATATTAGAATTTCCTAAATACTTTCACGTACAAGACATTTGAAAAAAAAATGCATGCGTGGAATAGGATTCACGTGTTTTGCACAAAACAGTATGGTAGTTAGCCAGTGTCGGCTAGGTCTACCTCACGATGGGCTGGTTGAGAGAGCGGAATGGGAGGTGAAGTGAATGGACTTACTTGGTGATGGTGGATGATGGCTCGCTTTAGCTGTTGGGCAGATGATGAGCGGTGATGGATGAGCTGATGCGTCCAACGCACGGAGAACACTCCTGCAGTGTTCACTTATAGTCTAATATTGTCAATATATTGTTCTTTGAGCTGATAAAGTTTCTTGGTCACCAAAATGTCTATCACTTCACGAGAATTTGAGCACTTATCACGCGCGTAGGTCACCGTGCAAATGTGTGTGCAGATGGATGGATAAAATTATGACAGGGCGCTATGTCGCTCATTAGGGGAGGGCTATGTCCAGCAGTGGACTAAATAATATAGCCTGAAGAAGAAGGCAATCCTTGGTCTCTGTCTACTCTGGACACTGCTGGACATAGCCCTCCGCTAATGAGCGCCATAGCGCCCTGTCTTCAGCTTGCCGCATCCAGCATCTACCTGCAGTTTTTCGCAGGTCGTCATCCCACCTAGTCGGAGCCTCTAGGACCCCTCGGTTGATAGGCGTAAATCTATGTTCTTTTATTTCATTCCGCTTTGGTCTGGGTGTAAAAATTTTTTAGTACCACTTACTAACATCAACAAAGTAATAATAGGGTTATCGACCCCTTTATACCCTCTTCGAGGTATCTCTTGAATCCGGGACCCAAATTCAAAATCGCCAGGCACCTAGGTTGGTCCCGCCTCTAGCCGGGATGTTCACATTTTTTTATTTCTTTATTTTATCAACGGTAGACCAAAACTAAATGTAAATTGTAATGAAATGTCTTCAGTGTCAACTGTCCTACTCAAAACAAAATAGTTCTTTAATGTAAGGTTAGGTGGAAAATACGGAAATACTCTACTTGTTTTCCAAAGACATTTTCATAAATATCTTGAGGCAAATTTGCCCATAAAACATAGAACATTAGCTCTACCAAGGAGAGCGCTCTTTCGGAAGATATTGCATATTGGCAAACTGCTAAAGCGGGCCACAGCGTCAATCTATGGGCCGTTTTTTGCATTACTTTTACTCGGTCTGGTGATGGAGTTAAGGACTTTAAATTGGCGGGGGATTCATGCGTACCGTGTTGCTTCTATGATTTTTTTAATGAAAAACATGCATTAAAAATGTTTTAATATAATGAGCTATGTGAAACGACGACGCCGGCCTCTTTGGCTCAGAGCGGTAGCGCATCTGCCTACCATGCAAGAGGTCCCGGGTTCGATCCCCGGCCGGGAACAAAAAAACCCCAGGTCTTGGATGTTTACATCTTTTTGATGCCGTTGTTTCTGGTTCCCACGACACAGGATATCCTAGTGTGGGGCCAGAAGCAATGTATGTGCCTATATGTAAATGTTATGTTTTTTTGGTTAACAAAGTAGCTGAAGATATGAAGTCAGGCCATAATGTTATGTTGAACGATAAATAAACGTGGTAATTATTTTTTTCTCTACTATAAATACTCAGAACATAAGTATATAAGTTAATCCTGTTTTAAGTGCTATATTTTGTAAGAAGTTATCAAGCCGCACATAAGGCCTCTGACATGGCTTAACGACTGCAATTACATGACAGCCGGTACCAACGGCTTAGCGTTCCTTGCGAAACACGGAAGCACTCGGAAACAATGCCACTAGCGGTAGTCACTGGACGGTCATCCATCCTGCACCTGACGGCGCTTGTTGTTGCTTAATTCAAGTGATTGATTCCAATCACTCGGATCGGCTAGGCCACGACCGCTTCCACAGCTGCGCTACTACTGCGTCTTTCAGACATATCTACTATAAACTGTCAGCGCATCAGCGAACATTTTTCCATTTTTAGAAAAACTTTACCGTCGCTAGGTGTCCGTTAATTTCCCTATCGCACGCTGTCATTTGGCGTAAAATTTTATCTTTCTCTATTTAATTATCTAGACGGAGCCTTCGGAGTGGACATGTAGCCTCAACTTTAGTCTTTAAGTCTAGGGTCGTAAAAACTACTTTTAGACTACCTTTTAGCCGGAGCCTGTTGAGGTACAGTGACAATCGGAATTCAGAATACCTCACTTGGCATAAAAGGCTTTCTGGTTACTTTGTATGGATCCAGTATATGTTGTTACTTTAAACCATATATAATTATATAAACAGGCAGTAAATTAAAAAGGCAAAAATTAACGTCGTATGACGTACTTGCGCTGTGCAGCTTCTGCTTTCTTGAAGCAATATCGCTTCGGCTTGATTTTCAAGTTACCGCGCTTATATCATAATGTAAAAAAGAACGATGTGAGCACCAAAACCTCTTTTGTAGCTCAAAACTAACACAACCGAATAGTTAACTGATTTTAATCGTACTGTCCGTTCATTAAGTAAACCTTTCGTTCTTATAGTGAATAATTCCTTTGACTTTGACATGTCACGATTAACTGATATCTTCTTCTACTTCTTCAGGCTATGTTATGTAGTCTGACATCTAGTCCCTACTAATTATTTTATAAAATTTGCATTTTATCTATAGGTAATAAATAAACTGTTTGGAGTAAATGTTTCCTTTGCTCGCTTTCCTAGCTGTCTGTACCCTCGTCCGTAACTTTCTTTTTTCATTTCTACCAGATGTCAACTTTCACCGAAGTTCATCGATAGGAACTGGCGAGACCCATTCCTTCTTCCATTTCGCTTGAAAATTCTCAACAGATTTTATCAATTTCCAACTTCTAATAAATTACTTTGCCTGTGAAAATGATCACCAATATTATTCTCATACCTGAATGGATTTAATATTGTAGGTTTTACGATATTGATACGAATTTACTTCAAAAAAGACCTGATGACATGCCAGTGTTGTATTTGTTTGTATAACATATACGTGGGAGAGCAAAGGGGAAGATACTTTTCACCCGGACCGGCGTGCGTGCATGCAACGACTTATGAACGTTGATGAAGCGAAGGTGATCTGTCAGGATCGTGGCAAGTAGCAGTCCCTGGTCTCTGCCTATCCCTATGTATGTTATATGTAACATATACGGTTCTTACGGTCTCGTTAGGGGTGCCGGAGGTTATGGGTTCGATTCCAGTACATTCGTACATTTTTTAAAAACCTATCAGAGGCTAAAAATTCCACCCATTCTAAAATTCCACCAATAATTATATTGTGCATTAAAAAACAATATAATTCGTAGATTTGTATAGATGGCCTCATTCTGGTATGTTACCATGTTTGAGATGTTCTTGTCTAGTTACCATAGCACGAGGCATCATAGTTTGAGCCCACGACAAGTGATATTGACTGAGTATTGTGTGTTAGTTATTATTATATTTGTCATAATTTTTTTTTATTAATTGCAATAAATAATCTTTACATTTGTCTCCCATTGGCTCAATTGGTAGAGCGCTGGCACGGATAGCCAGAGGTTGCGGGTTCGAATCCCGGCATGGGTGAAATTTTTAGCCTCTAAATAGGTTTTTAAATTTTTTGGTTTTACAAATTTCGCCAAACTGTAGTGCAGTTTGTTGGCTTTGCGCTGTTATAACTTAAGGCTTAATTTAATTATATAACATCTACATATACCTAGTAATGTAAGTACCTATTTATTTTCTTACACAAAAATAAGTTCCTATTACTATTTTGAACTAACATAACATATTGTTATTACCATATATATATATATATATATATATATATATATATATGGTAATAACAATATGTTATGTTATATACCTTGAACACAGTATTTAAGACTCGTTCAGCCAATATTTACCAATATTTTTTCAGGTAATATTACCGCTATTACCTTAAAGTTGAAATGTACCTTAGGTAATACAAATAAATGTACAATGGGTAAAGTAAATGTACGTAATACAGAGAATATTGTAAAGAGGTTCGAAATTTCACTGATGCCGTGAGTCGCCCATTGGCTCAATTGGTAGAGCGCTGGTACGGATAGCCAGAGGTTGCGGGTTCGAATCCCGGCATGGGTGAAATTTTTAGCCTCTAAATAGGTTTTTAAATTTGTACCTTAGGTGTTCTAAGTTATACATCTTGTCTAAATTTTTGTTAACAATAGATATATATACATATACATATATACAAGTCTTAAATACTGTGTTCAAGGTATATAATTGAACACAGTATTCAAGACTCATTCAGCCAATATTTACCAATATTTTTTCAGGTAATATTACCGCTATTACCCTAAAGTCGAAATGTACCTTAGGTGTTCTAAGTTATCTTGTCTCCATTTTTGTTAACAATAGAAGATTCTCTAGCTGTCTAATCTTCTACAAATGCAAAGTAGACAGTTAAACATATTCACAGTTAGATTTATTATTCGCTAACTTACTTCAAAATCAACATCATTGCCTTCACCGACTATGGCACAATGCCGACTAGCGGTCATTTTGGGGCCGTTTATACTAGGTTATGGTAGTGAGTAATGAACTCTTTATAGGCAGGACACAGGCCTTCTCTCAGACAGAGAGAATATGGGCTTAATCACCACACGTGCCCACCGTGGATTGAAAAGTTTTAGCACCTTCAATGTTTCAATCACAATTGATTCTGATTGAAACATTTATTCAAATAAAAATACAAAAAAAATACAGAAGTTGGTTTCTGCCAAACTGCATAACAGTTTGTTGGCAGATGCTCTTGGTTTTACAAGTTTAAGTTATCTTAAATGCTAGGTACATATAAATACTAAAAAAGATATATAAAGACTCCCTACACACTACCCTCTTGCTCGCCCTACGCCTAAGGCTTGGGTTCGGTGACTCACATGACATTGCCACGAACAAGAGGTCAGTGTGCCGGGCAGAATCAAAACTAGCCAACTACCTACATACACATCAACTACAGTTGACTTAACAGAAATACATTATATTAGTATTCTCGTTTACCCAAGCAAGTAGGTGTCCCTCTGTAATTAAGCACATGCTAGAGTTATGAGATCTCCTAGATCTTCATTAAAAGCTAGGAAATTTCACCCTCACCCCACATTCTGGTAGAATGTACAATTTTTTTACATTAAGTACCTTCCTACTTTATTCCAGCTCATTTAATAATGTACCTATACTGTTAAGGGGTACTCAGGAACATTTTTCATGTCTACATTTAACGCAAGTCTGCGCTACATAAAAGTGATAATTTGCACTTTGCGGCAGTAAATTCTAATGAAACTGCCAAAATATGGCAATGAAGAGGCACGTGGCTCGGTTTTTATTGCGTTCGCGAACGAATTTAATTAGGTTCCGTCTTTACAACCCGCTGCTGTGAAGAAGGCGTTGAACAGAAGCCGCATGGACGATGGTATCATGGACGTAAGCATAGAACGAGGTATGGTTTTTTAATAAATATCAACCCTTTGTATATCCCGATGTAAGGCAAAAGTTGGTTTAACATTAAGGTAACTCAAACTAAGTTGTGCTAGTTTTTTGGTTGGAACTTTTAATTCTGTCACATTAGAAGAAAAAATCTTGCCTTATAAATAATTTGCTGATTCAACCCTTAGTATGTACCCACTGCTGAAGCAGGGGTCTCCCCTGTATTGTAGGAAGGTTAGGCCATACTCTACCACGGTGGCCAAGTCCGGGTTTGTGGAAAATTTTGAGACAGTGGCGAGGCTTACTGTCAGAAGTTATCAAGCCGCCCATAAGGCCTCTGACATGGGTTAACGACTGCCATTACATAACAGCCCCCACAAACGGCTTAACGTGCTTTGCAAAGCACGGAAGCGCTCGGAAAAAATGCCTCTAGCGGTAGTCACGGGACGATCACCCATCCTGTACTTGACCACGCCCTCCTGTTGCTTAAAGGATACTTGATACCTCGGTTATGCACGGCCGTGGGATGGTTTTTTTGCTACCGTTACATTTATTCAAGCCAAACTGTAAGATATTTTTATTGCGTTGCCATAGTAATAACAATCTTATAAACGGATCCCGTTAATGCGTTCCCGTGGGATAATTTCTTACGGATTTAAGCGCGTGGATTAAAGCTAGCAATAATATAAATAATAAATAGTAAATTAATGGATTAAAGATAGTAATAAGAGTTTTTAAAAGTTATGTATATACTGACTGCGAACGTGACTTACAAAAGTATAAAAAAAATCTTTGAATATGGAAAATTAAAAAAATAGTGGATCTTTGATTCAATTGTACCTATATACTTAGCGGCTAACTTAAAACTTTGTCTTAAACGTAAATATAATCATGCTGTACCTATTTAAGCAAGTATTTTTTCTTTTACGACGACATCGTAACTTATTGGACTAATCTACTGAAAAGATGTCCTTCTGAATGTTTTGTTTTGTACCACCAGGTACCGACGGTAGGGGGTGGTGGAATTATTTGTACTAAATTGCGGGCTGCAAACTGTAAATTATTTGATTTTAATGAGATTTCCGCTGCCAAAGAATATTACTGATGTGTAACGAAGTACCTATTTGTAGATCAGTCTTCAGAGTCAGAAGGCGTAAGACGCTCGCTAGAAATAGAGTTTAGCAATTTAATTAAGTTTAGGACAGACATTTTAAGACGTCACCGATCAATTTTGAACTTAACGTCGTTAAGCCAGTCATTTTAGCATTGTTCTCAGGCACTGTAGCGTCCGAGTGATCCCTTCACCTATTTAGTGTGAACGAAGGTGCCACTGAACGCTGGCAACCTTATTTCTTATTAACTTATATAACCAACAGTTATCTTATTTCGTATATCCAAAGGCCAAGGTTTAACATCGTTCGATCGATTGATAGGCTATCTTATTCTAAGTCGCCTAAATCTTTTTTTTTTATTTATTATGCATTTACCGCGTCTATCCGCGACTATAGATTGTATATAAACTGTATATAAACTTGTACCTCAATTCCCAATAATAGCCTTATTCATATTATAATTTATTTATTCGGAATGAGCGGTTCCATTATATTAGATAAAATATAAATTAAACTACAGTAGAGTAGTAATATATTTTTCGTTATATATACAATCCGTAGGTATATACTTGTGGAATGCAATAAATTGAGTACTTAAATTTCACTTCCTGTATCGCGACCAGTGCGACCGTTTTCACATGCACCTCAATTGCTAGTAAATGTATAAATAGTAAAAGGAAAGAGAGACGTTTAATATTTCCTTGTGGGTCTGTATAATATTATATACAAGAATTTGTTTAAATGTAATCACTCAACTCAAAAACATTTGGGATCAAGCGAAAATCTTTGGTTTTGGTCTTCTTAGGATACAGCTCGTAGATACCACAAAACGGAGAAAACTTCTATACTTTATTCATATCATGCGCAGTCTCAAGAACAATCTGCTGCAACACATTCTACAAGGCAAAATACAGGGACGAAGTGAACCTGGAAGCAGAAGAAACATCAGATGTTACCGAAGAAACCTAGATCCCTTCCGAACATCACGGGACAACTAAGCTCCGCTAAGAGATGGCAGCAATAGAAGAGGAAGATGTTTGGAATGTGTGGTGTCGGCCTAGAGAATAGCACCAACCAAAATTCTTCCCGCAGGTGTCGTAAAAGGCGACTAAGGGATACAAACCAGGGGGTGGGCAGCAGCGCCCCCTGCAGTACAATTCCACCAAACTGCGATCCCCAACCCGCATACCCAGCGTGGGGATTATGGGCATTACCCCCCAATGATGGCACAACCTTGCGCTCATTAGGGGAGGGCTTTGTCCAGCAGTGGACTAATAAAGCCTGAAGAAGAAGATGTTTGGAATAGTATATTTCATAACGAGTGCGGAAAGCCTGTTATTGCAAAGAGTTCCGACAAATGCCTACCCGAAACGAGGCTCAGCCGAAGGTGAGGGTTGACAGTCGGAATAAGTTGCGATGACGGTTCCGCACATGTACTGAACAACTGTTATTAATACAGTTGCAAAAAATGAAGCAATTTTATAAAGAACATTTTTGGAAAATGGCGCCAACCGTAAAAGAAGAAATTTTTTTTTCTTCACCCATTCTGTGTAGGCAAAGGGAACCATCCAGCCAAATCTTCAGTAGAATTGTTTTATTGGTATGAAATGAAATGAAATTTAATGTAATGAAATGAAATTAAACCTAACCTAACTCATTGAATCAAATCATTAAATCTGATATTAAAATTCGTTTTTTAAATTTTTTTTAGCTAAAAACTTTGTGGTTAGTTTTTACATTATTGTTTAGGCATTATATCGACAGTTGGGAAAGAGAACGCACGAGTTCGGAAAAGGTTAAGAAAAAGCTCGAGTATGTAATAGCCCACATCCTGAACGCTATACGAGTACGTCCCTACAATACGCAACTTTTTGAGCAACTGTATTAAAATTTTTTTTCACCTCGGAATACTTTATTTTTATTATTAAATGTAATTATTGGCTCTCAAAAAGTACCAGGGCATTATGACGTAGCAAGACATGAATTCTGCCGTTCGCCGCGTATTGATCGAAGCCAGAGTGATCGCGGCGCGGCCCGAACTTAATCAATTATTCAGCCGCCCACTTCCGCTCTGGTCCCCTGCGATCTCGTGTATTACATGGGCGTTCCAGGGACTACAAAAAAAAACTTATTACCAAAACAAACTCCCACCTTCCTCTTCAACTCCAACCAACCTGGACTTGGCCCCCGTGGTGGAGTATGGCCTAACCTTTCTGTGATGCAAGAAGAGACCCGTGCCCCGGCAGTGGGGACATACAAGGGTTGATATCGTAACAAAAAGCACAACATAGAGAAATAGGTCTGTGAGGATCGTAGCAAGTGGCAAACGCTGGTCGCTGAGATAAACTCTAGTTTTGTATGAGCACGGGTCTCTTCCTGTATCGCAAGAAAGTTAGGCCATACTCCAGCGCGGGGCCTAAGTACAGGTTGGTGGAGGATTGTAAGACAGTGACGGGTCTTAATGTCAGAAGTTATCAAGCCACCAATAAGGCCTCTGACACGGCTTAATGACCGCCATACAGGCGGGACCAACGGCTTAACGTGTCTTGCGAAGCACGGAAGCGCTCGGAAAAATACCACTAGCGGAAGTCACGGGACGGTCACCCATCCTGCACCGGAGCGCACCTGTTGTTGCTTAACTCAAGTAATTGATTTGAATCACTCGGTTTGACTAGGTCACGAGCGCTGAGCAGGTATGTGTTGAATATTTATTTACAATGTATATTCATTACAAGACATTAAAAATACTGTGTCTAAAATATGTGCAAATTCTAGCACTTTTTAGCTGTAGCATGAAAACAACGAAGTCGTAACTTTTATAGTCTGTAGATTTTACTATTTGGTTGACACTCCAAACATTTTCATCGTCTTTTTCGCGTGTAATATGTCCATGAATATTTATTTATTTATTGATTTAAATAAATTACCATAATTAAAACTGTTTTTATACGGATTTCACTCGTTTATTACATTTTTACGATTTTCCGACGTTTCAACACTTTTCCAGGTGCCGATGCCGTGGTCTCGGATGACTGAGGTGACAGGCGTCTTTTTGAAAGCATTAACTGTTAGTGTACTACCCTCGGCAAAAATTACAAAAACGTCGGAAAATTGTAAAAATGTAATAAACGAGTGAAATCCATATATAAACAGTTTTAATTATGTCTAGTGCTCATGATAACCTTAGATAATACTATATATACGAGTATATACCATGTTTAGCACATTCAGTAACAAGATAATATAAAAAAATGCACATACATTAACGTTTAATTTTGCGCCAAGAGGCTTTTTAGCACCAACTCGAAACGGCTTATCCCCAAGCGTCGGCAAAATATAATAAAGTGAAAATAGTAAAACGAAAGAAGCTGTACATAAGAGAATAGAACCGGCAGTTTTCAGTTTTCTTCCGTCGACTTGAAGGCAACAAAATGACCATTGCATTGCTTCCCGGCGGGCATCTGCCCAAGGTCTCCTGTTCACTTGTGCCACGGGAAATTGAACCCTTTGCCGGCGGGATAAGGCAGGCGAGCGAGA
This sequence comes from Yponomeuta sedellus, assembly GCA_934045075.1. Classification (NCBI taxonomy): domain Eukaryota; kingdom Metazoa; phylum Arthropoda; class Insecta; order Lepidoptera; family Yponomeutidae; genus Yponomeuta; species Yponomeuta sedellus. The sequence continues at coordinate 17,395,791 of OW203735.1, forward strand.
TAAACGTAGATTGGCAAGTATGTAATCCAAATGAAACGCCGACAGTGAGCCGCAAGCATTGGACGAGCAGAAAATTGTAAAATTAAATTAGGGCCCGTCCCGTTTGAGACGGGGAATAAAATTAAGTAAAATGGTAAACTTTTGTTTTTTGAGGTCAGCGTAAAACAATGTCGTCCGTTTTGTCCGACCTTTAAGAAATGAAAAGTCGTAAAAAATATTCGTCAAGAAAATGTCATTTATTAAATAAAGAACTGCCTGAGTGAATCGAATAATTATGACTTTGGAGAGGGGAGCGGTAGAACTCCCGCTTCTCGATCGAGAGGTCGTGGGTTCAAATCTCGACATGTACCAATTTGAGTTTCCTCACGATGTTTTCCTTCACGGTTAGCGTGTAGTATTGCGCTACAAGTTCGCAAATGTTTGAAACTTTGAAATTAAATAAAGTCATGCCCACACTGGGTATCGAACCTGGGTCTCCCGCTTGCGAGCCCATTGTTCTACTATGTTTAAATTCATAACAATTATTATTTTACCATTACCTGTATTATGCTTGCGTTTGGCATGACTTTGTTTTCTGAGTGATTTTCATTTTTTAAATTATAGCAGTAATACCACTCTCTAATTGTCAAGGAAAACATCGTGAGGAAGCCCTAGTGGTCTAAACTAAAGCCCTTTTTAGAATCTACTGACAAGAACATAATGTGTAAGAATGTAGGTCGTTAATGCAGTTTTTAATCGGATACCGATTAAAGTCCAGGTTGTGCATCATAGGCTCCAAACTATTCTAATTTGTTCCAATAATAATTTTCAATTGTTGATGTTTGAAAAAAACGCGTTATACAACATGATATGATATTTTCTATTGGTAGCGTTAAGTAGTTAGCACCATTTAGCACCTTAAATGACTTAAATGCTTACTTAAAAAAGTCCAGGTCTTGGATGTTTACATGTTTGTGATGTCGTTGTTTCTGGTTCTCACGACACAGGGTATCCTAGTGTGGGGCCAGAAGCAATGTATGTGCCAGTATGTAAAATGTTAATGTTATGTTATGTTACTAAATACAAAAAAATACCTATAGAATCCTCAAAACGAATTCAGTTATTAAAAACCTATTTAGAGGCTAAAAACGACCTCTCGCACGGTTAGCCAGAGGTCGCGGGTTCGAGTCCCAGCAAGGGTGGATTTTTTAGCCTCTAAATAGGTTTTAAGAAGAATAATAGTTATCAATTTATGACGTTTACTTTTTGAAAAAACGTCTTTTTATAAAAATAAGATTTTTTCAAGGGTTAGTTAGCACCGTGTAGCGCCCTCAATGACTAAATAATAATTTATTAAATGCAACCGTTTAAACGACTTTGTAAGTTTTCTATGTTCTATCCACACAGTGTACGAGTGATGTAACTCTTAAATACAGATAGTATTACTTAACTTAAACCCTGAATGTAAAGTGAACAAATGCGTCTTTTCTAAGCCCGCATATTATGTATGGTTTATGTTGGCGTAAGTACCTACTGTCAAATTAATACTGTGTTTCATGTTTCATGCCACAATTTTTTATATAATTTTAAATACTGGTGAAATGTTAGGTAGTTAGATTAGGGAATAATTAATATTTACTGTGTACATGTTAGTTAGAAGCGCTCGTGGCCTAGGCGATCCGAGTGATTGGAATCAATCACTTGGTTAAGCAACAACAGGCGCGGTCAGGTACAGGATGGGTGAGCGTCCCGTGACTACCGCTAGTGGCATTTTTCCGAGCGCTTCCGTGCTTCGCAAGGCACGTTAAGCCGTTGGTGCCGGCTGTCATATAATGGTAGTCGTTAAGCCATGTCAGAGACCTTATGGGCGGCTTGATAACTTCTGACAGTAAGGCCCGCCACTGTCTTACAATCCTCCACCAACCCGGACTTAGCCCCCGTGGTGGAGTATGGCCTAACCTTCCTGCGATGCAGGAAGAGACCCGTGCCCCAGCAGTGGGGACGTACAAGGGTTGTTAACGTTGTTAAAGACATGTTAGTTGCGCCTATGTTGATGATTAAATAAAGGAATTTGAAATGAAAAAGTGACTAAATACAACAGAATACAGAATCCTCAAAGCGGATTTAGTTATTTAAACTAATACCTACACCGAGAATACAATAGTTTCCAGCACTGCCGCCAAATAGACTAAATTCTGTGTAGTAATCTTCCCAGCCTGGGGCTGTAGATATAACTGATTTAACCAGCCTTGGATTAATTGCTTTATAGTTGTGGAGCGCTCGTAGCGGAGCGGTAGAACTGGTAGGCCTCTCAAGCGGAAGGTCGTGAGGTCGAATCCCGGCATGAATCAATGACTTTGTTATCTAAAAACCTATTTAGAGGCTATAGATTCCACCCATGCCGGGAATCGAACCCGCGACCTCTGGCTATCCGTGCCAGCGCTCTTTCCAACTGAGCTAATGGGCGACTCACCGGCATCAGTGAAATTTTGAACCTCTTTACACTATTCTCTGCATTACATACAGGCACGGGTAAGCACCGTCAGGTTAGTGCATTAAAAATAAAAATAGTATAATTTGTTATCTAAGTTAAGTATATTTGTGAAGTTCGATATCAACCCTTTATAAGTCCCCACCATTACGTGACAGCCGGCGCCAACGGCTTAACGTGCCTTGCGTAGCACGGAAGCGCTCGGAAAAAATGCCACTAGCGGTAGTCACGATATGATCACCCATCCAGTACATGAACGCGCCTGTTGTTGCTTAACCCAAGTGATTGATTCCAATCATTCGGTTCCGCTAGGCCACGAGCGCTTCTATTTGTGAAGTTATAGCAGTAATACCTCTAATTAATCATGAAGGAAGACAACGTGAGGACACCTGAGTTTTGAGGTGTTGAAATGCCTCAACGCTGGAATTTGCTTGAAGCGCTTGAAGGCCTGTGCTCTGGAGTGGGTATTTTATAGGCTATATTAAAAAAACGCATACGCTAATAGGGATAAGAATTATGTAAAAGCCATTAAAGAAATAAACAAACATACGTAGATAAAAATACCTTCTAAGTACCTACTGCTGTAGTTCGTGATAGAAACAAAATGCGTCTACTGATTAGGTAGCCGTTCTAAAAAACGGCCTGTGAGCAGTAGGCTATTTGACAGTGTAAAGAAAAGAGTATCAATTTTATACATTTGTGTCAATTATGAGTTTTAAAACCAATTTAAGGCAATTTAGCGAAAAAAAGGATTATTTTTACAAAAATAAACAGAATAACACTTGATCTGTATTTTATCGAAAACGTCCTGGATTAGTCGAATCTATAATGGCGTCAGAGATCAGTAATTACAGCGATCCGCTAACAGTTGACTTCACATTTCTTTGTTTACAGACCAGTGACACATTAATTCCTGTGCTACCCCATATTGTCGAAGAGGGTTTTGGCGCCTTATTTCAAAATGAATTTATATTTGCTCTTTTACAGCGATCCGCCAACAGTTGACTTCACATTTCTTTGTTTACAGACCAGTGACACATTAATTCCTGTGCTACCCCATATTGTCGAAGAGGGTTTTGGCGCCTAATTTCAAAATGAATTTATATTTGCTCTTTTACAGCGATCCGCCAACAGTTGACTTCACATTTCTTTGTTTACAGACCAGTGACACATTAATTCCTGTGCTACCCCATATTGTCGAAGAGGGTTTTGGCGCCTTATTTCAAAATGAATTTATATTTGCTCTTTTTTACAATACACGAAATATTAAAAACTTATTACTTTCTGAGCACTTATTATCAATTTTAATTTATAATTTCATCTAGATTTTTAAGGTTAGGATAAGTTATATGGATTTTATCCGAAATAAACGATTATTAAATTGTTATTATTAAACACCAACGAAAAATATGAGTCGGTTTTCAGAAACTTGTCAAATAGCCTATGACGAAGGCCGTGGCATACAATTAGGGCGAAGTGGACACGAAAAGCGAAAATGTCACGTTATTATTTCCGCCGTTGACACCGATCCGACAAGCTGCTGGCTGACCAGCCGACTTATTAATGTGGCTGAAAATTTGGAACAGTTTTTTCTGGTTGCGGCTTAATTTTGGACGAAAATAAGCTTTGTCCACCTGAGTGACGTCATGCAAATTCCACGTGAAACAGAGTTATTTGGGGATTTTTAGTTTGACGAGATTCACGAACTTTTCAATGGGCTTAATTCAAGATCTGTTTACTTATGTTCCCATTTTACTCGCGACTCTGCAAAATTGCGTTGCAAACAGGTCTGACGTAAAATGAGACAAAGATCTTCTCAACTATTGTTAGTTAAGTAGTTTTAAGTAAGCATATATTTTTTCAAGGTAAAAGAGTAGGGTCTCTTGACCCTACTCTTAAGAGTAAAAGCGTAGCCTCAGCTGGTAATAAATCTGTATTTCTGTATCACGTACTTAATTATTATAATGATGTAAATTAACAATCTGTTTAAGTTTGAGGTCTCTACTCAGGAACTTCAAGCTGAGGTGACACAGGCACTGCATGCATCCGAAGCACCATACTCACGACATTTGACATTTAAAACGCATGACTCGCGAGGTAATACTAGATTAGTGTTATACACAATAAGTGCACTTGTTATTTACTAAATTTCACGAGAAGATTTTCCGTCTCAAACGTATTCCCACCCCAGCATAGGTTCCTAGTCTGACGTCGCGAGTCACGCATTTTAAATGTCAAAAGTTTAAGCTTCAAGTAGGTACGTACCTCATGAGAACACGATTCCTCAAAACACCCCGTAGTGTCAGTTTAAATAGGCTGTACATAATCACAGATTATTTACTTAAAGTGCCTCTGAGGAGTGACTTGCGCCTTCATACTATATCCATACTGCTCAGGTAGTACCTACGATGACGCTAGTCGCGCGTTTTAAATGTCATAAGTCGTGACTTTCCTGAGTGCTTAGTGCGAGTTTTTCAACTACTCGATCGCGTATATTTCTATGGCATCGAGGAATCGCCACCTAGCGACAAGTGTGGAAATTTAAATTGCTGAGTGAGAGTTTTAATAGTTTACGTTAAGAAGTGGACACGTTTACCAGCCAAAACACGAATAAACGCGAGTGCGAGTTGTACTGTGACAGCGTTTTGCCAGTTCGAACGGTTAACTTACTCATACTCACTACTCAATGCTCGATTAACGCGGTAGTAAAGTTATTCGATTAGATCTGTCAAACTCGCACTAAGCACGCTGTATTTAACTGTGAAATTCCGACTTTTCAGCATCACAAGACGCGTGAAGCGTAGCATCAAACCTATACTGCCTAGGTACTACGTACGAGAACGCTGTATCGCGTGTTTTGAATGTCAAAAGGGGCGACAACCGGAACATACGAGTAAGTTGTTAAATTCTGACTTTTTAGCGTTACAAGACGCGTGACTCGTGATATCAAATCTATGCTGCCTAGGTAGTAGGTACGACGACCCTATGTCACAAGGGGCAATGAATGAATGTCAAAAGGGGCGAATTTCCAGTACATTATTTGTCAAATTCTGACTTTTTAGGGCCAAAAAACTCGTGGCTGTTGGTATCAAACCTATGCTGCCTGGCAAATAGGTACTATGTCGGGTGTTTCGAATGTCAAAAGGGGAGAGGGGCTTTCCTATTCATTAGTTGTCAAATTCTGACTTTTTAGGGTCACAAAATGCGTGGTTCGTGTCATCGTACTACCCGGCTTGGTTTGATTTGCCGAAAGAAAATAAAAGGTATACATAAAAATGGTTACCTAAGATAGTTACTGTTTTAAGCTGCCCGTTTCTTGGACGCTATTTACACAATCCACCAACCCGAACTTGGCCCCCGTGGTGGAGTACGGCCTAACCTTTCTACAATGCAGGAAGAGACCTGTGCCTCAGCAGTGGGGGCATACAGGGTTGAAATCGAATCGAAATTTATCGATTTACACAACTGAATTTACGTGAAAGTGAAAGTGAACTACATTTATTGCCAAAACATAAATTATACACAAAAAAATACTTACACAAAATAAAACAAAAAAAAATTACATAGATGTAGACAGACAAGATCATCTAAAACCATTCTAAAACTAATTTCTTAATGTTTTATGAAAATCACAACATAAAGAAAACAACACCTTTATTTGTGTACCTTAAGAAAATTAGTTTTAAAGGTTTTGGTAAATGGACCCATGCTCAGCATGCGCATTCTTTGTTACACTTTCTCATTGTCCTTTCAGTGACACCTAGCGATGCTAAGAATAGTAGATTGCTTAGCGAGGGTAGAAAGGAATCAATTCCCGAGGTATTTAGACTATACTAGACGGCTATAGTCCGAGTAGGAATTGATTCTTTTACCCGTGTTAAACACTCTACTTTTCATTTCGAATATGAGGAAAATAAAAACAAATTTTTAATATTCAAATCTTAGCATAAAAGATTATTAGACGATTATTACAAATTTTTTGAATTCCATCACAGATACTATAACAGATTAGTACCCACCAGTTTAAGTCTTTTAAATTTTAAATAATAATATGGAACTCACCTCGTAATAAAATTGTTGCGGCTTATTCCGCTTAAAGAAGTTTGCTCTAAATTCACACTGGCTGTTTAGAAACTCACATGGCCGCAGCACTTCTTTTAATTAGTTTTTTTTAAAGCCTATTTATTACAAAAACTCTTCACAACTGACAGTAGTTCTATTTTTAAAGTTAATTCCCGTCCTTGGGTGGGAAGTCATTTGTATGAGTTTTTCCCTCCCTATGCAGGGAAGCAGCATTTTCCACCCAATAATCAGATCAAAACAACACTACTTTCCGAGTATGAGAAATGAAGAAACTATTTTCTAGTTGGCACTTTAAAACTACTACCTCATTCTTTTTTTTTACTACCTCATTTTGTTTTCAGCTAGGTTGCGAGGAATTGATTTTAGCGACTTAACTTTACCAGTCCGTGCTAGGAAACCGTCGCGTGACATTGATAGAGATAAATCGATCTAACTTCGGGGCACCCATATTAAGACTGGGTTTAGGTCCTAGGATGATAAATGATACTTAAACACTAGCACACTTGTGAACATGGTGAAAAAAGTCACTTTTTACACAACTGTGCTAGTTTTTGTGCCGCTATGAGAAGGTTTTTTTAAGACCACTCGAAAAGCTAAAGTCATAGATGGCTTTTGACAATTTTCATCCCGACATTGGTGGAATGTTTAGCGTCTAAAAATAGGTTTTTAAAAAAGGCTTTTAACAAATTTACTTATTTACTGAGTTCTTGTAACATAACAGTGAACACCAAATCGTTACAGAACTAAAGACAACAAATGAGGTCACAGGGCAAGAAAAATATAATAAGACAAGTATCACTGACGGTTGTCACCGGGCCGGATCTCCGGGTTTGACCCAGGGGGGTCTCTAAAAGGCACAGTTGTCCAATAGAGTCTTATTAGTCCGGTGATGGCCGTTTTATTCACCGTCAGTTAGTCTGGTCATCACATTGCAATGGTATAATCCGTGCTACTTAACTCGACGCTTCGCGCGATTCGATCTTCTTCGCAAGAGATGCCTGTTTAATTTGCACGGGTTATGCTTTTATGAAAACATAAAAATGGCCAATAAAAACTTTCATAGTGATCCCGAAAAATTACCGAAGTTTTCTTCTTTGGGAAACAAAAATCTATTTGCTAAATGTCTAAACAAGGCCTAAACAAATCAGTCACATTTTCACTCTCAGCAGGCGGTAACAAAGTAATTTACGCACAAGAAATCGAAAAAGAGATACCGCCTGCTGAAGTTAGAAAATCAACTGATTTTAGCAGTAACTTATTTTGTTTTCATAACATTTATCCACATTAGGGGATGTATATGCAAAGGGCAGGATAAAAAGTACCCAAAACCGGCATGCGCGCATGCAACGACTAATGATTGTTGATGAAGCGAAGGTGATCTGTCAGAATCGTGGCAAGTGGCAGTCCCTGGTCTCTGCCTACCCCTCTGGGATACAGACGAGAGGTTATGTTAATGTTATCCACAAAATATTTTGTTTTCTTATCCACACTACAGTAATATGATGATATAATATTATGTATGTCAAGTCATGTGACTGCAGCTACATGAAAGGGCTATTCCAAAAGCTCATAAGGAAAACGAGTTATCTCCCCTTTGGAGTAGGAATATTCCCCATTCTCCTATAAAAGATCAACCACAGGATAACAAATAACAGAAGACGCAGACAGTAACTTTTTGTAGCATACTCGTAGCTTAGTGAACGTTACAATTCAAACTAGGTGTCCATTTCAAAATCTAGATCATTTTGGAGAAAAAATGGATAAAAAACCAAACTTAGTCTGTTCGGTTCTTAATTAACAGAGTTTACATAACTATTATAAAACATAGAACTCATGCATTGTACTGGCTTTAATTCCAGACATCATTGTCATCTAATGAATCCTTTATGTTATAATAGCCCTATTGGCACGAAGTGTACTTTAAGCACAAATGTGCTATATGGAAGTTCTAACCTCAGTCTTCTTGTTTACGTATTATGTAGCAAGTATAAGTAGTAACTTATCCTGATCATTTCAATTATGACGTGAACTTTGAAAATGGCCTTGTGAACTCGCTCAGGCTACAACCAAAAGTCTACCCGCTCAGCCACCATGTTCAGCAAACGTAGTGCGTGCTTAGCGGCGCCCGCAAGTAGGTCATCATCATTAACCCATTATGTCCCCACCGAGGGGCTCGGGTCTCTTCCCTAAGGAAGGTATAGAGTACTCCACCACGCGGGCCAGCAATCTTATTGCAAAAAAGCTCACTTATTGAAACGTGTTTGCTTGAGTTTGTCATTGGTAACAGCTTTAGTTGATAATTTGTAAAATTGTCCACTATGATATTTCTTTATTAATTGTTAAAAGTATTACGAACTAACCCCTGTCTCATCATCATCAACCCATTAATTCCCCACCAAGGGGCACGGGTCTCTTCCCTTAGGAAGGTATGGGTCATACTCCACCACGGGGGCCAAGTCCGGATTGGTAGAGGCTTGCAAGACAAGTGGCTGCGCTTACTGTCAGATGTTTTCAAGCCGCCCTCTGACTTGGCTTAGCGACTGCCATCCATCGACGGCAGCCGGCACCAAGTGCTTAACGTACCTTACGAAGCACGAAATCACTCGGAAAAATGCCACTAGCGTTAGTCATAGACGGTCATCCATCCATGCACTGAACGCGCCCTATGTTGCTTAACCTTCGTAATCGTTTAAAGATCACTCAGGCAGTCGGGGCTACGAGCGATTTTATCCAGGTAATGATTTTTTAGTTAAGTATATTTATCTGATAGCAGTACCCCCTGTCGATTCCTCAATAATGAAGCAACTGAAGCTTCTTGTCCAATCCACATTTAAAGGCACAACTGCAAGTTACGATGCCCGCCACGTCGCGCCCGTCCGCCGCAGAAACGGTATGTATTTAATGAAAATAATCCAATACTACTAATGACATCCTTTTACGTGATGGATTTCTATTTGTGCGCCGCGGAGGCATTCAGTGACGTGAGAGAGCCAGAAGGACCGCTTTCCGTCACCGTCACTGGGGGGTAGTGGTCAAAATAATGATTTTTTTTTTAATTTTATCATATTTATTATCATATTTTAAACTTTCGCGACTTGAACACATAGTTAGAATATTTTCGGCGCTTAATCGCGTAGCAATTTTTTACTTCGACATTTCGACGACGGTACAGTCATCGTGGTCACGAGAAGACGTCGAAGGTCGAGGTAAAATAGCAATAAATTACTACGCGATTAAGCCCCGAAAACATTCTAACTATATTTATTATCAGTTCATAAATCGTGGAAAAATAAGAAAAAAATATCATACTATGTAAACTAAAATTCTGAATAAAATTTATTACATTTATTTATAAGCTTTGTCGTGCTAGCGTGCTTGCTGTTGGTGCACTTAATAAATAAAATAAAATTATTCCAATGGATATTATACTAAATATTGACAGCAGGTACAAATATAAGCTCATTTTGAAGGTAAAAATTTTTATTTTATGTAACCTTACGCACTTGCAGACTCTACTTCTTTTACTTCGCTTTGAAATCTCGCAATATTTATTTGTCAGAAATCATACATTTATTTCGACGCAAGTATTTACATTCTGTTTTTTTAATATCACTGTACAGTGTACAATTTTATTGTTATCACTATCTTTGGGTCGAGTTGTATTGGGGAAAATAGTAAGAGAGAAAAATCTCTCTGACCGACTTTTCTCTAAAAAAGACCATCTAAAAAATCACTGCGTACAAATAAAAGCTCATTTTGAAGGTACCTAAGTATATTTTTTTCATTTTATGTAGCCTATAAACGTCCTCCTGCTGAGCACAGATCTCTCAGAGACCGAGAGTATAGGTTTAATTATTACGCGTCCTCCCCGCGGATGGGCAATTTCAAGCCCTGCGGTATTTTAACACCTCAGACACGCAGGTTTCCTCATTGCGTTTTCCTTCACATTTATCGAGTGGCATTGCTACTATCGGTTCGCCTAGGCCACGAAGCGCTCGTGGCCTAGGCGAACCGAGTGATTGGAATCAATCACTTGGTTAAGCAACAACATGCGCGGTCAGGTACAGGATGGGTGAGCGTCCCGTGACTACCGCTAGTGGCATTTTTCCGAGCGCTTCCGTGCTTCGCAAGGCACGTTAAGCCGTTGGTGCCGGCTGTCATATAATAGCAGTCGTTAAGCCATGTCAGAGGCCATAAGGCCCATAAGGGCGGCTTGATAACTTCTGACAGGCCCGCCACTGTCTTACAATCCTCCACCAACCCGGTCTTGGCCCCCGTGGTGGAGTATGGCCTAACCTTTCTGCGATGCAGGAAGAGACCCGTGCCCCAGCAGTGGGGACATACAAGGGTTGATAACGATTGCTACTATAACCACACAAATCTACATAACTTAGAAAACAAAGTCATTGGTAAATACCGCCGGGATTTGAAACCACGATCCCCCGATTGAAAAGCGGGTGTTCTATCGTTCCGCTCATTCAATGTAATACAAATATAAATTAATAATTATTTGTATTTTTTTTTTTAATTATACGTGACTAATTCGACCTTCTGATGATGGTTTCACATGTGAATGAAAAGGTGAAATATTTTTCTTTAAAAACGACAACATCGGGATCTATCGATTTTCTGTAAAAAAACAAATACCTTAGTTAAAATGCCTTCCTTGGGGAAGAGACCCGTGCCCCTCGGTGGGCCTCGGTGGGCATAGTTATTTATAAAAAAAAATCCTTAAAAACCTATTTAGAGGCTAAAAATTCCACCCATGCCGGGATTCGAACCCACGACCTCAAAATTAGTTTAATTTAAGTCAAATATTTAGCTGTAAGAAACATAAAATGTTGTCTGGATTTAATTTTATTTTTTTTTTTTTAATGCACTCGTGATAAGGACAATTTTCAAAAACTTATTATAGCCTAAAAATTTCACCCATGCCGGGGCTTGAACCCACGACCTCTGGCTAACCGTGCCAGCGCTCTACCAACTGAGCTAATGGTTGAGTTACCGGCATTAGTGAAATTTCGAACCTCTTTACAATACTCTCTGTATTACGTACAGGCAGCAACATCTGGCTGAAGTAATTTGCATCAATTCGGTAAGTCGCCCATTAGCTCAGTTGGGAGAGCGCTGGCACGGTTATCCAGAGGTCGCGGGTTCGAGTCCCGGGATGGGTGGAATTTTTAGCCTCTAATTAGGTTTTCAAAATTGTAAAAATGATATAATCATAGTTGCTCCAGCCAAGTTTTTCTCTTCTCCTTCGTCTCAGAGAGAACGGATCTCTTCCACGTCTGAGACGGTCTTCCGGCCTCTAAATAGGTTTCTACAAGATGACGTACTGTCCTTACAAAAGTAGGTAAACATTAGCTAATGCTGTGGCTAGACATACGAATAGCACCCGTTCTCGGGAATAACATAGAAGTCAGCCAGCGCCAGGCTTAACCATATTAAATGGAGACAGGCGACAATCTGATAAATAGAACAAAAGTCACGGGAGCTTAATGAAAGGACTGGATTGCTGTCTTTTGGAATGGAACAAATCTTCATCAACTATTCAGCGAGATTGTAAATTACTCGGTAGATAAGACAGTGCGGTGACCATAGTTTGGAAAAACAAAGAACTAATTGCGTGTTTGAGAAATAATTAAATTCTCAGGTCATTGACCGACTCTGAGGTTTCCTTCTCTAGATGGGTATGTAAGATATGTAGGGTATATAGCATAAAAAACAAAGGAGTGACAAACGTATATTTTTTGGGGTGTAATAGCTAACAGCGAGTATTACCTGGATAATATTGAAACTCTTAGTATGGTGTCCCAGAGTGCTTAGTGCGAGTTTGACAGATCCAATCGAATAACTTTACTACGGCGTTAATCGAGCATTGAGTATGAGTAAATTAATCGTTCGAACTGGCAATACGCTGTCACAGTACAACTCGCACTCGCGTTTATTCGTGTTTTGGCTAGTAAACGTGTTCACTTCTCACCGTAAACTATTACAACTCGCACTCAGCAATTTTCATTTCCATACTTGTCGCTAGGTGGCGCTTCCTCGATGCCATAGAAATATGAGTTTACGTTAACGCGATCGAGTAGTTAAAAAACTCGCGCTAAGCACTCAGGCACTGCAGGATCCGAGTGGCCCCTTCAATCTAGTGTGAATAAAAGTGCCAATGGACGCTGTATAAATCATCTCATTACGTAGATACAAAGGCTTTCCTACTTTTGTCTACACTCTATAAAAAACCTCATCTTCTTGTCTGAGATAGGGCCGGTTTCTGAATTGAGAATAGGTACTTAAGTAATGTTCTTTAACGCTCTTTTCTGAGAAATTCGAAGAAACAGCACTACAGCTAAATATTTATTTAACGAAATTCTCAACTCAGAAACCTACCAGTCACAAACATCCCCGATATCAACCCTTGTATGGTCCGATTGCTGGGGCACAGGTCTCTTCCTGCGTTGCAGGAAGGTTAGGCCATACTCCACCACGGGGGCCAAGTCCGGGTTGGTGGAGGATTGTAAGGCAGTGGCGTGCCTTACTGTCAGAAGTTATCAAGCCGTCTATAAGGCCTTTGACATGGCTTAACGACTGCCATTACATGAAATCCAGCACCAACGGCTTAACGTGCCTTGCGAAGCACGGAAGCGCTCGGAAAAATGCCACAAGCGGTAGTCAAAGGACGGTCACCCATCCTGCACCTGACCGCGCCTGTTGTTGCTTAATTCAAGAGACGGATTCCAATCACTCGGTTCGACTAGGCCACGAGCACTTCACTAGGCCATCAGCGCTCCACGGCCACATACATCCTACTCACATACTCGTAGATATCTCACTAGCGCCCGCCGCACAACGACTTACGACTTAATCTCAAGTAAATTGCTCCTTATCTACCTAGAGCACCCTCGGGCTAGTATAAGCCATACAAGTGCATACTTTTAATTTGCAGTAATCAGCGGTGGCCTTTTGTTCGTTAGTTAGTGCCGATAGCATCGTGTCGGGTTTTGAAAAAGCTCGTGTCAGGTGGAGTGGTTTTGCCTGTAAGATAAATAATAAACGCTGCCTATAAACGCCCCAGTGTAGCACAGGCCTTCTCTCAAAGAGAGAGTGAGAGAGTATAGGTTTAATCGCCACGCGTGCCCAGCGTGGATTGGCAATTTTAACCGCAAAAAAATATGAACACCTCTGAAACACAGGTTTCCTCACGATGCTTTCCTTAACAGATAGCGAGTGGTATTGCTACGTGGAATCTAAGTTGGCGTTAAACACAAACACAGCAAGTTTTAGAAATTTCGCATTTTGGAGACGTGAAACAATTACAACATAATAACATAACATTACATACCTAACATAACATTTACATATAGGCACATACATTGCTTCTGTCCCCGCACTAGGACACCCTGTGTCGTGGGAACCAGAAACAACGACATCACAAACATGTAAACATCTAAGAACTGGAGTTATTTTTTTGTTTCTAGCCGGGATTCGAATCCGGGACCTCTTGCATGATAGGTAGATGCGCTACCGCTACACCACAAAGGTCGTCGTATGTATGTATGTCGTGATACTATACTTAATATTTTTTTTTATCTTAGCTATAAAGACGATGCTTCAGACTCTCTTAGGGTGCGCGCCGGTGCATTCAACGCACGAGACCACCGTGCTTATGTGCGCAGTATCACGCTTGGTCAGAATGTAAAGTTGACAAGGAGAACGAATGCTTCGCAAGGCATGCTAAGCCGTGGGTGCCGGCTGTCATATAATGGCAGTTGTTAAGCCATGTCAGAGGCCTTATAGGCAACTCAGGAAGAGACCCGTGTCCCAGCAGTGGGGACATACAGGGGTTGAAATCAAAGGGGAACGACTATTGACAACCACGTTCACGTATTGCAGTAATCTTCTACCGTAACTGTGCACTGGAGATCGCGTAACGTATCTTTGAAATGAGCAATTATCAGCACAAATTCACAAATCACTTGATAGATGGCGCTTATAGGCGTGCTCATACAAGAACAGGGACACGTCTGTCAAATTTTGCTTAGTGCTGATTAATTTTGACAGCCGTATTCCGGTTCTTCTATGGCCACACCTGTAAGCGTCATCTATGTTGATTTGTGAACTTGTTATATTCTTTTTAATGCACTAACCCGTGCTAAGGAAAATTTTAAAAACCTATTTAGAGGCTAAAACTTCCACCCATGCCGGGATTCGAACCCGTGACCTCTGGCTATCCGTGCCAGTGCTCTTTCCAACTGAGCTAATGGGCGACTCACCGGCATCAGTGAAATTTCGAACTTCTTTACAATATTCTCTGTATTATGAAAACGGCTCATTACCGGCTCGCGTCGGTTCTGACCGGGCCGCACGCATCCGCACTACCACGAACTTCTTCGAACGAGCCCCGCGAACTCCCTCGTAGTGGTGCGCAATATTGCACACCATGGGAATGAACCTTAAGAAGAGCAATTTATATTGAATCCGTCTGGCTTGACATTCTATTCACACGTCACAAAGTCTCTGGGCGTCTACTCATCGTCGCTTCCAGCAATTGTCACGATAGTGACGTCACCATTGTATTAATGGTAACAAACTATTGTTATGTTTGAGGATTTGATAAAACCCGTACTATTGAATCACTTGATTTATCAATTAGACACCTTTCGTAACCGTGTCGACACGTGTCGTATAACTATTTGACGTGTATCAATTTAAACTGGTTTAATGGCATTTAGCGTACAAATAACCAGTTTGTCAGGCCTTGCATAACGGCTGTATACACAGCTCATAACCGTTATTAATAAGCCGTAAGTGTAGAAATCTCAGTTCAAACTTAGTACCGGATAAATTGGTCATTCCTTCTACCCTCCGGGTACTGACCGTTCCGGGTGGCGACGCGTGTGTTTGCGTCCTAGAAATAAAACAAAAACACGAAAAAATACACGAGTAGAGGCTCAACTAAGTGGCGCTCCGTCTGTCACGTTATCATATCTCGAGCATTCGCAGATCCATTATCGTAAAAAGCTTTCAGCGCATCGTGTGCCTGATTAGGCGTACCAGTCGCCCCGCTTTTCCGCTCCGCGTGTGTGAGTAATAAAATGCCATTGCTTATTTTATTTCAGCGATGTGTACGTAATGGTGATGCTTAAGTTAAAATACTGAGAGAGTATAAAAAAGTACTCTCTAACTGCCACCTACTTCTTTAGTTTTCTTTAAAAGTACTTATTGTTCGATATCAACCCTTGTATGTCCCCACTACTGGGGATCGGGTCTCTTCATGCATCACAGGAAGGTCAGGCCATACTCCACCACGGGGGCCAAGTCCGGGTTAGTGGAGGATTGTAAGACAGTAAAGGGCCTTATCAGAAGGGCCTGTCAGAAGTTATCAAGCCGCCTATAAGCCCTCTGACATGGCTTAACGACTTACATGACAGCCGGCACCAAAGGCTTAACGCGAAGCGTGGAAGTGCTCGGAAAAATGCCACTAGCGGTAGTCACGGGACGGTCACCCATCCTGCACCTGACCGCGCCTGTAGTTGCTCAACTTAAGTGATTAATTCAAATCACTTGGTTCGACTATGCCACTAATCCTTAATATGTGATAGTAGTCAACCTCCGTCACGCCGTATATTATGTTACACGAAAAAATACCTGTCAACAGACATCTCAACCTAATTCTTAACCACAACTGTCAAAATTCCAAGTTTGTGTTGTCATGAAGTTCGAAGCATCGCCTTTCATTTAGATACACACCACGATTTTTTTTTAATAAATAAATTTCAATTAGGTTTTCACTTCATATTATTTGGTTGGGTGTTCAAAATTAATTTAGTTGAGTACCTTTAGACAAAGACGTCAGGAAGCCCCACTGGAGTACTTGCGCGGTACGGGTGCAATAGACTCGATTACATTTCACATGTTTAATTAATAAAGTAAATCTTAACTAGCAAATGCTAACGTGCTACTAATTAAATCTTGGGACTATTTAAACATAAAAAAATCAGTTTACGGCCTGTACTTAACAAAAACAAATCAACAAACAAACAGAAACAGATTCGACCGTTCTAATATCAAAATTTGAACCGAGGCTCGAAGCTTCGCTCTTCCCTAAAGCCGGGTCTAGACCGGTCTAACGAAAAATTCGAAAATTTTGTGTATGGACGCCACTACGAGCGTTACAGGTAATACTCGTAGTGCCGTCCGCATAGGAAATTCGCGCCGCCTTACTCGTAACATTACATTTTACACCGGTCTAGACCCGGCTTAAGCCTCGAGCCTCACCGGCGAATCGCGAGAAGCCCTCGGGTAACCCTGCATCTTTTCGCTCTCCTTTTACTGCATCGCGAAGGCTTTGACTTTGCCCTGCAGGGGTCGGGGGTTGCAATCTTTATGGGCGATAATTTTTTTAGGGATCAGCGGAGTATTGCGGGCCCTGCACACATGAATGCTGGGGATTTCCGTCAAACGATGCGTGCCATATCTCACAATAACGCGTAATCTGGAAGCTGTCGCGGGCCTGTAATGGTGACAAATACTGCAAGTTGTCTCGCAATATGTCTCACCTTCAGTGGGAGCGTCGGCAAAATACACTTCATTGAATTTGCAAACTGCTTCTGTTCCGTTCACGTCATCAGACAATTGTGTTCTGGTGTCATGATTGGTGGCGTCATTCTTAACGAGGATGATATTACGCTCATAGATATAAAAAAATTGTATTCTGAATAATATTACACTATTT
Organism: Yponomeuta sedellus; assembly: GCA_934045075.1. NCBI lineage: Eukaryota > Metazoa > Arthropoda > Insecta > Lepidoptera > Yponomeutidae > Yponomeuta > Yponomeuta sedellus. The sequence goes on from OW203735.1 coordinate 17,413,079, forward strand.
TTATTTTTAATGCACTAACCCGTGCCAAGGAACAAATTTAAAAACCTATTAAGAGGCTAAAAATTTCACCCATGCCGGGATTCGAACCCGCAACCTCTGGCTATCCGTACCAGCGCTCTACCAATTGAGCCAATGGGCGACTCACGGCATCAGTGAAATTTCGAACCTCTTTACAATATTCTCTGTATTACGTACAGGCAGCGACATCTGACTTAAGCAAATTGCATTACTTACAGCCCCGACTACCTACTTTGCAGTTAGGTTTAACATCGGAACGATATCACTGTACCCACATTATTACACTATTTTTATTTTTAATGCACTAACCCGTGCCAAGGAACAAATTTTAAAACCTATTTAGAGGCTAAAAATTTCACCCATGCCGGGATTCGAACCCGCAACCTCTGGCTATCCGTACCAGCGCTCTACCAATTGAGCCAATGGGCGACTCACGGCATCAGTGAAATTTCTAACCTCTTTACAATATTCACTGTATTACGTACAGGCAGCGACATCTGACTTAAGCAAATTGCATTACTAACAGCCCCGACTACCTACTTTGCAGTTAGGTTTAACATCGGAACGATATCACTGTACCCACATGATTACACTATTTTTATTTTTAATGCACTAACCCGTGCCAAGGGACAAATTTAAAAACCTATTTAGAGGCTAAAAATTTCACCCATGCCGGGATTCGAACCCGCAACCTCTGGCTATCCGTACCAACGCTCTACCAATTGAGCCAATGAAATAACCTAACTGCAAAGTAGGTAGTCGGGGCTGTAAGTAATGCAATTTGCTTAAGTCAGGTAACTAGATTGATAGCTTCATAGTGAAGCTATCAATCTAGTTACCTAATAATATCCTTAATCGATTCAGCTTTCTTGCATTATTTTGTGGAAAATAGTCTCAGTGTTTTTCATTTTCTATAGCACAAGTAGCAATACCAAGCAAGCCAAGAATAATGTCGTGTGTGATGTATTTAATATTATTTTCGTCTATTCTGTAATTACTCATAGTATATCATTGTTTGTTATCCCCAATAAAATAAAATATAATGTATGGCCTTCATTTCATTTTAGTAAAAAGTTACCAGTAGTAAAAATGCAATTTGTGAAAGTGAAGATTTTAATAATGGAATACCTACAGATGCTATAATTAATGCAAAATATAAAATGTAGACTCAGAAAACTAAGAATAAAGAACATCGTATTTTAAAGTAAACGAGGAAAATTCGAACGTAAAATTGGAATTTTCGAACATTGAATTTATTTTATTTTCACGGCCTCTATTATATTGTACTGAGTCCATCAGCAAACTACGAGAAGAGTCATCGTATCATCTTCTATAATATAAAAATTAATCACCAAATGTTTTGGCAAGCCCAAATCTCGAGAGCAGCTAAACCGATTTCGCTAATTATTTTTTTAGAATATTCCTTGAAGTACGAGAATGGTTCTTACGGAGAGAAAAAATTAAAGAATCGATGGTAGGCGACACGAAGTTAGCTGAGTCAGCTAGTCTATACTACAAAAATGAATCGCTGAATGAGTTGGTAAGCGCAAATCTCGAGAGCAGCTAAACCGATTTCGCTAATTCTTTTTTTAGAATATTCCTTGAAGTACGAGGATGGTTCTTATTGAGAGAAAAAAAAAATTAAGAACGGACTGTTAGGCAGTACGAACTTCGTTGGGTTCAGGGCTCGCTAGTTTTAAATAAAACGAAGAAAATTCGAACGTAAAATTTTAATTTTTGAACATCACATGCGATTAATTATCACGGTCCCTATGAGCAGTTTTCTGCACAAATTCTCAAAGCAATTCATAGATGGCGCTGACAGGCGTGGCCATAGAAGATCCGGAATACGGCTGTTAAAATTAATCTGCGTTGAGCGAAGCGCTCGTGGCCTAGCCGAACCGAGTGATTGGAATCAATCACTTGAGTCCCGTGACTACCGCTAGTAGCATTTTTTCCGAGCACTTAAGTACTTTGCAAAGCACAATAAGCCGTTGGTACCGGCTGTCACGTAATGGCAGTCGTTAAGCTATGTCAGAGGCCTTATGAGCGGCTTGAACTTTTGACAGTAAGGCCCACCACTGTCTTAGATTCCTCCACCAACCCAGATTTGGCCCCCGTGGTGGAGTAAGGCCTAACCTTCCTCCGATGCAGGAAGAGACCCGTGTCCCAGCAGTGGGGACATTCAAGGGTTGATATCGATTAAAATTTGTCAGACGTGTCCCTGTTTTTGTATGTGAACGCCTATAAGCGCCATCTTCGAAGGGTTTTGTGAATTGGTGCTAAAAACAGCTCATTACTGTATTCTAAAACCCTGGTATTTGTTCCCATTCATTTTATACAATAACTCAAACAAAACCCCAAGTCCACAAGTTCGTGATAGTAATTAAAACATGGCCGAAGGCGTTTTATTTGTTCCACCGGAAAGAGGGCGAGCGATATAAAAGAGAAATGCATTTTCCACTAAATTATGCAATCTTTCTACTCTGCTCATATGTAGCTGATTGGGTGGCCTTTGTCAATTCTTTGTTAGTCACACGTAGAAATACAAAAGCGTTTGTTTTTTCAGAAATTACAGTGTGGTGATCCTAAGCTTATCGATGTTCTTTTAATTTAACATTAGCGCCGTCTGTCGTATGACGTAATTATGTCTTATGTCTTGCTGTATGGTGTTGGCCTAGAGAATAGCACCAACCCAATTCTTCCCGCGGGTGTCGTAAAGGGACACAAACCGGGGGGTGGGCAGCAGCGCCCCCTGCAGTACAATTAAACCGAACTGCGATCCCCAATCCGCATGCCCATCGTGGGGATTATGGGCATTACCCTCTATGATAGCACGACGACGTGGCGCTCTTTAGGGAAGGGCTATGTCCAGCAGTGGACTAGTATAGCCTGACGACGACGTCGTATGACATCTTTAGGGCTAATGACGCTGACTTTATACATTCAACGGTGCTCGCTGAATGTGTGACGTATACATTCACTTGCACTAACATGAATGCTCTTCAGTACCTTGTCAAAGTCAAAATAGTCAATTTCTCACACATCAGGCTACAAAAGGCTAACGTGACAAGGTTCTAACGTGTTTACATGTTAGCGCACGCAACTGTCTATGGCCAAATTAAACATTATCAGTATTGTTAGATTGTCGGACAATACTCTAATGTTTTTAGTAGGCAAGCAAGTTTTCTACAGTAGGGGAAGGAGGAATGTATTTAAGATATATTTGAGCATATTGGTGATAAGATACGACGGTGGGTGAGCAGATCATGAGTTCCAATGGGTTGACAACCTCCCAATGTCATGAATTGGTACTGTCGCGGGACTGGAAGAGGAGGGGAAAGGTAAGCGTGAAATAGAAAATATGTTAGCAACAATCGACGCAGTGGTTAGATAGCGTACACCGTTTAAATTAAATCCAAAGAAAATACTGAAACTTAATAGCTTATTTTAGTGATCAACAGAAACAAATGTTGTTTTGAGAACAGCATTGGAAGTTCAAATCGAATGTTGGCTATACCTACTGATATTTTAAATGCTGATTCTGATGGTTTTTGCGATTTTTTGAGAATAATTTATTTTCAACGAACCTTTCTGTCACACGGTGAACAGGGTAAAGGAAATAAGAGCACATGCAACGATTAAAGAAGAAAAACCTTTAGGACACTTGCGTGTTAATAGTGAAAGCTAAATTTAATTGAATTTTCGAAGTATTTTCCAAATTTTCCAAGCAGATTTATTATGGTAAATTGTATTGTCTCTCGTCTACGTATCAAAGAGCCGCGGCACGACAGCGTGAAAAATATCATTGATCAATATTTATACGATATTTATACCCGATGTCGTGTAGGTTTGGTTCCATCGTGGAGTGTATAAAACGAACAGTAGGTGCTCTGACTATAACAAGATGATCTTATAGTATCTACGTCTTCTCCATGACAAGTGTCATCCACCTGGGGCGCTTCATACCGGTCTTTCGATCTTTCGCTCTCCGGTTTTTCTTGGTACATTCGCTCTTTATTATTTATTTCTTTTCCCCATCGCTAGTGAATTGTCTATTATTTGATTGACTTATTCTTATCATCTTCGATCTTTCGCTCTCCGATTTTTCGCGGTACATTCGCTCTTTATATATTTCTAGAAGTGGTAAAGTTACTACAGATTCACTTGTGTGCGCAACTTAGGAAAGTACGTCTTTGGTACATGCTGGGATTCGAAACCACGACATCTACTTTAAAGAGTGTCCTATTTTTATATTATTTTTGTTGCACTAACCCGTGCTAAAGACAATTTAAAAAAACTATTTAGAGGCTAAAAATTCCGTCCATGCCGGGACTCGAACCCGGAACCTCTGGCTAACCGTACCAGCGCTCTCTCAACTGAGCTAATGGGCAAGTGCCGACATCAGCATAATTTCGAACCTCTTTACAATATTCTCTGTATTATTTACAGACAGCGACATCTGGCTGAAGTAAAAGTGTCCTATGTTTTAATCTAGGTTAGAAACTGTCTGTAGGTCAAGTTTTATCCAAATACGTTCCCAATGCCAATATCGAAACATGCAAGCTTTCACATTCGTAATACCGACTAGACAGTCTAATCAATATTACAAATATTAGTGGGATACCTACGGATTTACATATCTCCCTCTCTCTCCCTTTCATGTTCCTACCTCTCACTCTTTTTTACCGCTATCTTGGTCTTCTACGGGCTCGGCTCTTTATGGAGTTACCCCAACTAAAAACAATTTATAAAAACTTTAACACACAACATTACCCACTTTTTTTAATTCTAATTTGAAAAATTTCTTTACCAATGGACGGAAGGATAATAAATTCCTATGAGTTTGTATGAAATAAAAACCGATGGTGACTAAAAGATCTTGGCGATCTTAGAAATGCTTCATTTTGATTGTAAGCTTTTAACTAACTGTTCTATTCATTATCTGCACCGCTCTTTGTAGTTCCAGTAGCGCGTTTGTTTTTCTCCCAGTGCATTCATTTCGTCGGCCTTAGAGGTGTATAAATAATGCATGTTGCGGCCAAGGGGTCCGAATGCACACAATAATAGGATACAACAGAAAAACTTCTTTGGACATAATTTCATTTTTGATCAACTTTTGTCGGAAGAGTCTGACCGGGTTTTGCTCTGATTCGCAGAGCTTAATCATAGTGAGTAAAGATGCGACTCGCGTCGTCGGTTGCTCGTCTCTGTCTCTGATCCGGTCAAAAATCAAATAATGTGTATTTTTTAATGATTCGCGATACTCATACATAGTTATACATTAAACGGGTGTAATCGCGATTGTTTGTTAGGTAAAAAGTAATTACCTTATTTCCCGACGATTCGGCAGCGTTACAGTTGCCGTGGTCTAGGGTAGACCACGACAATTACGTTACGTAAATAAGGTAAGAACGTTTACCCGTTTAATATACTATTGTGTAGTATCTACGAAAGTTTTAGTCTTTGGACATTTTTTGTAAATCAACACACAACTGCAATAGGGGTGTTTTTTTAACGCGAAAAATAAACTTTGACGAACGGAAAGTTTGATTCATACTTGCGGTAAGTTGAAGTTTTCACTCATAAAACTTTATGCTATCCGGCAAGGAGAGTACTTGTAAGTTTTAATTAGGTATCAAATAGGAAACTAACGTCTGAGAATCTCTAGTTTTAAGAACCCACTAATATTGTTCATGCATAAGTTAGTTGATGCGAAAAGGGTCTGTCAGGTACGTGGAGACAAAACCTTGTCGCTGCTTACCTCTTAGGAACACAAGCGTGAGTTTATGTAATAAATATGCGTAAATTAGTACACAGTTGAACAAAAGCGGCCGAGTTATTCAGATTAAATTTTCTTTGAGATAACTAACTATATTCGATTGAAATAAAGGACGCATATGGTAACTTTGCCACTCAGATGGCTCTGGAGTGTCTATTATAAGACCCTGGGCACAACGCAGCAAATTAACAGTGACAGCGCACTCTAGGGCGATCTCAGAGGTGAGATCGCTTTATTAATTCAGTCCTTATTACCTTTTTACCACGTGTACAGTCGACAACCTTAATCTTTACATTTTCGTTATGAAGTTGCCTTTAGAAAAACTGTTTACTGCACGTAGGTAGAGGTTGATATGCTGGTGACTCTAGATAGATAGATAGATAGAGAACACTTTATTGCACAATTTATTTCTTAAATCTAAGTAATGTTATACAATTGGCGATTTTATCGCTAAGAGCGATCTCTTCCAGACAACTTTTGGATGGAGTAGATTACATGAAGAATATAGTCGGTACGTGCATGTACATAAATAATTAAATCGAAAATAAATTGATACCAAATAGGAAAAGCTTTATAAACAAAAAAGCGGAAGCTGTCTTTTTGTTTGAATCCCTAGGTTAGCAAGGGGCCCGAATGGCCGCATCAGTATTCGGAACACGGCTCCGTGACAATGTCCGAATGTTGTCGACTTGCATCTTGTGTTTACACGCAGCTAGGTAATGCTTTTACGTACGCCCGCCTTAGCAGGCTTTAGAAGACATAAAAGGCTTCCTTTGGCAAATCGTAGAATTTACATCCCTCCATTCTCGTTCGATTGGTACAATGATTGCGATCCACGTGAAATTTCGTGAGATTTCCTTCGAATTATTTTAAAACAGTAAATTTGTCCTTTAATTAAGTTTTTCTTTACGGCTAGCGAGTAGTATTGCTGCTATAATTTCACTTCTTCTTTGGTCCATGGAGTCTGGGGCTTACACAGGGGCTTTCCATTTATTTATCTTCGTTTATGGCTAGGGATAGTAGCTGCATTTTTAAAAACCTAATCAGAGGCTAAAAATCCCACCCATGACGGGATTCGAACCCGCAACCTCTGGCTATGTGTGCCAGCGCTCTTCGAACTGAGCTAATGGGCGACTCACCGGCATCAGTGAAGTTTTGAACCTCTTTACAATATTCTCTGTATTACGTACAGAGGTTCGAAACTTCACTGATGCCGGTGAGTCGCCCATTAGCTCAGTTGGAAGAGCGCTGGCACGGATAGCCAGAGGTTGCTGGTTCGAATCCCGGCATGGTTGGAAGTTTTAGCCTCTAATTAGGTTTTCAAAATTGTAAAAATGATATAATCATAGTTGCTCCAGCCAAGTTTTTCTCTTCTCCTTCGTCTCAGAGAGAACGGATCTCTTCCACGTCTGAGACGGTCTTCCGGGTCGCCGTGAGCCTCCGCGGGTTTTCAGTCGAGACCCACTTTCGGAATGTGGTGATCGGGTTTCTATGGGTGTTGGTGTCCTTTTATATTTTCAGAACAAAATAAAAGGTTGTCTGGAAGAGATCACTTTTAGTGATAAGGCCGCCGTCTGTAGTCTTAGGTTAAGAAATATCTGTGTAATTTCCATTTTTATGCACAATAAAGTGTTCATCGACGCCGCGGGGGACCGGAGGGCTGGCGCATACCTCGGCCAGAGAATAAGTCTGGTCATCCAACGGGGGAATGTTGCCAGCATTCTGGGCTTCCTGCCAAGGGACACCGACCTGGGGCAAGTGTTTTATTTGTAAATTATAGGTATTTATTTTTATTTCTCTATGTTAATTAGATTTTAGTTTAGTTATTATTTTATTTTTACCCTATAAAGTGCTCTCTATCTATAAGTACCGATTCTGTTATCTCTTAGTGTAAGCACCTAATTATCAATGTGGCTTCATAGGTAGCCATGTATGTGTTAGCTTTAATCCGAACCCCTACAAATTTAGCGGCAGACAATAAAAGACAAACACACAGCAACCTTTAAACAAGACCTGCATACCTGCAGGTCCACAGGTCAACTCAACCGTTCGCAACATGATTTCATTTGGGTGGATGCGAGCCCACCGCTGTATAGCAATTAGATTGAGCAAATATGAGCGGGGCTATCCGACTGCGAACGGCTTATTCTATATACGCTGCTTTGCTTCCACCCAAATGATTCCTAACACTACGCCTTTATTACGTAACTCTTCGAAAACGCTTAAGGAGCTCCAGCTGTCAAACACATACAAATTTTGACAATTGTAAAACGTTATGATAACGCAGTAGACAATTACTTATGAGAGAACATGACGCTTTTGAGGATACTGCGTTGCTACCTAGCGTTTTATAATACACTAGCTGTTACCCACGACTTTGTTTGCGAAGAAATTTTACATGTACTTTTACCGGATAAAAAGTAGTCTATGTGCTATTCCATATTATGATCTATCTCTGTGCCGAATTTTAACTCAATCCGTTCAGCTGTTTGGGCGTGTTTGAGTAACAAAAATGCATTCATACATACCAACTTTCACGTTTATAATATTCATCATCATCAGCCCACAGCTGCCCACTGTTGGGTATAGGCCTTTTCCCCCAGGCCTCTTCCCGCCTTGCCAGGTGTCCTGCCCATTTCCACTTTAATCTTGGGACTCTTTCGCCAATATCGTCGACCTTTGTCCAGCGACGGATAGCGACATAAAAAAATATATTAGTAGGATTAATTTCAAACAGTGAGTATCATCAATCACTCGGTCATTGAATGCAAGAATCCTCACACCAACCTTGAACAACTTTTTTAAAGACCTTCACAGCAATTTATTTCCATTGTCAATTGCAGAAACTCTTTCCTATTTAAAAGAGCGCTTTGCGATCCTTCACTCTTCACATATCCTTAATCTTTGCTGCACCCAAAACCTTCTCCCAAAAATCTCTTCCCTTCACACCACCTTCTACAGCCGCTCTTTCACCGTACAAGCTGTCCGTCTCTAGAATAGTTTACCAGTGGGAGTACGGAAAGCTCTTAAGGTTAAAAAATATCTGTGAAACTTCCTTTTTTATGCACAATAAACTGTTCTCTATATATTTACCTACAACATTAAAAAAGTTGTAATTGGAACAAACCGGCTAGCACAATACGTGAAAGGGTGCAACCATTCGCAAACAATGGTATTAGAGACAAATAATACGAGATTAGGGGCTTAATCGCGCCTTTATTAACGTTTAACTCTCTCTCTAATGTCTAATCAGTCTGTACTCAATACCTACCTAACTCTAAGCATTGCTTTTATCACAACCATAATGATGTTTGCTTCAAAACTATTTGTAAATACAGATTGTTTTTGTATGGTATTGACAGGTTCTCCATATGTTTCCTCCAATTCGTTCTTTCCACGGTATTTTATTTATCTATTCAGTTTGGAGAATCAACAGCAACAACTTTTAATATAACAAAGTAACATACATACATAACCTCACGCCTGTATCCCAGAGGGGTATGCAGAAACCAGGGACTGCCATTTGCCACGATCCTGACAGATCACCTTTGCTTCATCAACGTTCATAAGTCGTTGCATGCACGCACGCCGGTTCCGGGTACTTTTTATCTTTCCCTTTACTAATACATCCCCTATTAGGTCGATGTACCTAAGTCCGTCTGGGATGTCCCTTACCAGCCCTTCCACTCACATTTGCAATATATATTTGTTTCGTTCATCGTTCATCTTTCTTCCTTCATCCTCTCCACATGTCCAAACCAACACAACATTCCTTTCTCAATAATTCTAGTCACTACATCCTCTTTCAGTCCACAACGTTCTCTAATCAGACTATTGCGTATCCTATCATTCAAAGTAACACTACACATACTTCTCAAGGACCTCATTTCTACTGCATTAATTCTACTTTCTTGCTTCTTTTGCAACAAAGTAACTTTATAACAAAGTAACTTAATATTTAAAAGCTAATAATAGATTCTTGCCGGTAACACATTAAAATCACGTGTCGAGACTCGCTATTTCACGCAGTAAATACAAAAGAAAAAGAAAAAACAAAATATGTCCCAAAATTAGACCTCACTCACAATATTAACTAAAATATTCTTTTTTTTTTAAGTAGGACTGGTTACACTTGACTTCAGTCACGCCTGATGGTAAGCGAGGACGGGGTCTACGATGTTAGGTGCTTACTAACAGGTAAGCTACTTAACAAAGTACCGGTTAACTCTGCTTTTAAAGACACCCAGGTTATATGTCTCCGGAAAGACAAGTAATGAATAGAAATGATCACTTTATTAATAGAAACCATTTAACTATTTGACCAAATTATCATATAATCATCCTTAGCCATCATTCCAGCATCCTTAAAATAGGCATTTGAAAATTCAGAATATGATTCACGACACACACTTAAACTTTTCAGCCAGACCTTTCCACGTGTTCCTAGACTTCAAGAAATAACAAACCAAAGCTTTAATCTATTTCCGATAGCAATCGAATAGGAAAGGAAGACAAAGTCTAGGCACAAAATAAGAACAGCATATACACAGAAGGTTCCTAGACAGTATAAATTTTGATAAAGTAAAGAAGAAGCTAACAAAGAACAAAAAGACAATCAAAGTACAAAAACCAAAGATTTTATCCATTTCCAATAGCAATTGAATAGGAGAGGAAGACAAAGTCTAACACTTAAAATTTCACAATCTTTCATTTAATATTAAAAGTAATACGCACTTCTGTTTGTTCGAACTCCGTTTTAGATTCCTCTTAAGTATTAGATACCGTTTCAAATGAACTCAACTAACATCTTGACGACGCAGCGGTAGCGCATCTGCCTACTAGGCGAGACGTCCTGGTTTCGAACCCCGGCTGGGGACAAAAAACACCCCAGGTTTTGGGAGTTTACATGTTTGTGATGTCGCTGTTTCTTGTTTCCCACGAGACAGGGTATCATAGTGTGAGGCCAGAAGCAGTATATGTGCCTTTATGCATAAAGAATTACACATTGATTTGTTTAACAAACTCTAATAATATAAACTACAATCTTAAATCTTAAATTATAGTGACAAACTAAGATAGGCGTCCCGAGGAAATGAGCCCAGAATGCTGGCAACGTTGCCTTATGGAATGTCCAGGCTTATCCTCTGGCCGAGATAAGCGCCAGCCCTCTGGTCTCCCGATGCGAGAGTTAACTTATTAGTCGACTCTTAATTACAAAACATACGCATCGATTTCAGTGCCTCCTCATTTTTTGAAGTCAGTTAAAGAGTTGGTCAGTAAAAAATTGCTTTTAGCAATAAGGCCGCTAATTGTAGTTTCTATCTTAACAATGTTTTATAATATGTGCTCTGAAGAACAATAAAGAATATTCTTATCTTATTTTATCTTAAAAACCAATATGATGTTTTTACCTTTACGAGGAATCGGAAGAAACATACTGACACTTATTGAAATTCAGATACAAGCGATCAGACACTAACAATACGAGTAAGTCAGATATTATATTAGATTTGTTTACAGAGTTGTTGTAACAGTGAACATTAAATCGTTACAGAACTATATGGTATTAGAGACAAATTAATGCGGGATTAGGGGCTTAATCGCGCCTTTACTAACCCTTAATGTCCTAATATCTCTAATATCGAACCAGTCTGTATTGAATATGAATATTTACCTAACTCCAAGTATTGCTCATAGCATAACCGTAACGATGTTTGCTTCAAATTAACCTGTAAGTAGAAAATTGTGAGTAAAATTATGTATCATCTTCTTCCCCTCACTCTGGTTTCCCTTCTACTCTCCATGAAACATCATCAACATCATTTAGGAAAACCGTACAAATCCCACGTAGCCCCAAAGCCCCTGAAGCTGTAGGCGGCTATGATAGACAAGCTCACCACTCCATAACTAGCTCCCCAGCCCCTTCCCTTGGCAATGGGTGTGCTCATAATAATGACGACTCATCTGCCAAAAATGTGAGTTATCATAAAAAAATCATGTTTGGTTTTAACAGATTCTCCGTATCTTTCCTCCAAATTGATCAGTGAAGTCAGATGAAACAAGTAAGCCAATTGCTCCGTCTATTCTTCTGCATTTTCCTATTAGTGGGCGAGGTCTTAGACAATCCGGACAGCGCTGCAAATGAAGTGTCCTGCTCTTGTAACTTGCCAACAATGACGGTCTAGGAGCTAATAAGCTTCACATACGGTATACATCGTCTGAACATACTGTATAAAAAGATGTGTTAAGCTTAGATCTGAAATCACTACTGCTTTTCTTTTATGGAACTGTTATTGAATAACAAAAAACGTCTTGAACGTTTCTTTAGTAACTATAATAAAATTTCTTCAAGTAGTAAAAGTGTAATTCACAATATTTTCTCTTTCAGTGTTCAATGAATACTGAAATAATAACCGATGTCAAAGGTAAAGAAGAAAATGTTATTATTATCTTTTTCACATTTTCGTTCTAAATATAGGTATTTAAAACTAGATGAAACTTTGCCTATCAATTATAATGAAATAACTTTTCTTCTCTGAAGTAAGTACAAATGCCATCTTATTGAGGAACATTGTAAAATGCGATAATTTTTAGTTTTAGCCTATCCGGCAGACTTTGTAGATAGAAGGACCGTACTCCGGATAAACAGACAGCTTTTCTTTAGGCGTGATCGTTGCAAAGACGAACCGTTTTATAAGACCGTTTTGTGTTCCGCGACGGTAGGACCGTTTTACGTTTCATTCTAAAGCAGTGCCAGCGACTCTAAAGCAGTGCCAGCGTTTGTTCGTCGCGAGACCAGTCCTTAGATTGTTTGACGCGGATATGTCCTTTAGTGCTATATTAATAGAGCCTAGAACGTAATGAGATCATTGCGACGTCGTCGTCGGCTCCTTGCTCGTTCCGTTCGTTTTGGTCTGTGATACAATAAAGTAATCTTTATGTCTATGAGTATACAGTCGAATATCGTGTAAAACAACTTATTTTTTCCGATGTTTCGTGATTTCGTCTCGTTCGCACTCGTTTGACCGTCCTCTGCGCCTTGCTCGTTCGCATACAATGAAACCAGTTGCGAACGAGGACCGTTTCGAGGACCTGTTTTCGTTCCAGAAAAAACGGTTGCGTTTCGTCGTCGAAAAATCGGACAACGACCCACTCCTACTTTTCTTCTATGATAAATTTCCTTCCACAATAGACTTTAAAGTCGCTGACATGTAATCCGAAATACTAGCTAATCTCGTGCTGACAATTTTATTGTCACTATAGTTTTACCCCACTTGGTAGTAGTTCTATGTCCCTAGGACTTTGAAAGGAACAAATGCGTGCACTTGGAGCACAATCCCAGAGCCTTTGTTGGGCCTCGGACGTAATAATGTCCTATGACAAATAAGAACTACGACCAGCCCTGACAGATGGGGCCGGGAACGAAATGCTGGCGTTGGATTAGATTAAAGTTTCGTCGGGGAGTTTTGCTGTCTGTACTTTAAAATACTTTATTATAAAAAGATTTCTTTCTGGTGTTTGAAAGAAAGTGAGCATAAAGTGAGAAGCGCTCGTGGCCTAGGCGAACCGAGTGATTGGAATCAATCACTTGGTTAAGCAACAACAGGCGCGGTCAGGTACGGGATGGGTGAGAGTCCCGTGACTACCGCTAGTGGCATTTTTCCGAGCGCTTCCGTGCTTCGCAAGGCACGTAAAGCCGTTGGTGCCGGCTGTCATATAATGGCAGTCGTTAAGCCATGTCAGAGGCCTTGTGGGCGGCTTGATAACATCTGACAGTAAGGCCCGCCACTGTCTTACAATCCTCCACCAACCCGGACTTGGCCCCCGTGGTGGAGTATGGCCTAACCTTCCTGCGATGCAGGAAGAGACCCGTGCCCCAGCAGTGGGGACATACAAGGGTTGATAACGGAGCATATAAATTTTGGACAATTTTGTCTGTCAATTATGTCATATTAATTTTGACGTCCTCTGTAGCGCGGCGGTACCGCATTTGCCCGCCATGCCATAGGCCCCGGGTTCGAACCCCGGCTGGGGACAAAAAAAAACCCCAGGTCATGGATGTTTACATGTTTGTGATGTCGGTGTTTCTGGTTCCCACGACACAAGGTATCCTAGTATAGAGCCAAAAACAATGTTTGTACCTGGATGTATGTAAATTTTATGTAATGTTAAATAATGAACTTGACGAAATAAAATGTGACTTTGTATAGGTACGAGTAAGTAAACGTTGGAGTTTATCATGAGAAAATATTCATATTCAATATTTAACTATAGCAGTTTTTTATAATTAGCTGTAAAAAAATGCTTCGCTAACTGTAACATCACGTAAAATTACTTTGTATAAACTTTTCTGTTCTGTACACATATGGCTGATCAGATTTTATACATTTTATTATTTTAGACCCCACTAATATATCTCTGCTGCATCAAAAATATGTCTAAAATTTCGAAGCTACATCTATTTCGACAGAAAAGAAATAGAGTATCTTTGTTTTTAGCACAGTATCCATAAAAAGTTGGCATTGCAATGATTGGATTTCCATAGTATTTTATAAGGTTATTTAAAAAATGCGCAATTCCTGAAACACCAAGAAGTTACCAATTAAGGTTTGTATTATAAAAAAAAAAGACTTTTCTATCAATTGAATTGAAATGTACCTTACCATGGTTTTTATTTAGCCTATAAAAGTCCCACTGCAGGGCACAAACCTTCTCTCAGAGAGATAGAGAGAAAGTATGGGCTTAATTACGTGCCCTTGTCAATTTTAAGCACTGAGATAAGACAAGGCAAGGCAAGGCAAGGCAGGGCAGGGCAGGGCAGGGCAGGGCAGGGCAGGGCAGGGCAGGGCAGGGCAGGGCAGGGCAGGGCAGGGCAGGGCAGGGCAGGGCAGGGCAGGGCAGGGCAGGGCAGGACAGGGCAGGGCAGGGCAGGGCAGGGCAGGGCAGGGCAGGGCAGGGCAGGGCAGGGCAGGGCAGGACAGGACAGGACAGGACAGGACAGGACAGGACAGGACAGGACAGGACTGGACAGGACAGGACAGGACAGGACAGGACAGGACAGGACAGGACAGGACAGGACAGGACAGGACAGGACAGGACAGGACAGGACAGGACAAGGCAAGTGTAAGTACATTATATCTAGCGACTTCACAGTTTTCACTGTCCTGTTTTCTATTTGCTCTTCAGGCGTTATCTTTCTCGCAGTATAGTCTAATTTAATATGCATCTTGGCCATTCTTGGCCAACTAGGTTAAGCGTAGCATCGGGCTCGAAGCGGCAATGTTCACAGCAATTTTCTCTGTGGAAAATTTTAAACAACTCTGTAAGCAATAACTTTTAAAAACAACTTCGGCTTCAAGCTGCAACTAGAGGTAACATTAGGAGGCGTGTTCTGTGCCGCAATTTATTTAGTGGGTACTATAAAATTAAAAAGCAGCGTAAAGTAAGTTCTAGAAACCTATTTAGAGGCTAAAAATTCCACCCATGCCGGGATTCAAACACGCGACCTCTGGCTATCCGTGCCAGCGCTCTTTCCAACTGAGCCAATGGGCGACTCACCGGCATCAGTGAAATTTCGAACCTCTTTACAATATTCTCTGTATTATGTACAGGCAGCGACATCTGGCTGAAGTAATTTGCAATTTGCAAAATAGGTCCGGTCTAAACCGATTTTTAGTTCTTAAGCATGATCGCGATAGAAAAGCACTGACAAATTATAGTATTAACTAGTAGCATTGTATCTTTACGCCTTGATAATTTTCGTGTTACCACAACATAAACAAACGTCACGGCAACAGAATTCAAAACTAAACTTATGGCCAATAACCTATGATGTGGAAGACCTAGACCACCAACATTATTTTGGGCGATTTTAAAGAAAAATACGAGCTGGATATGCGGCCTACAGCACACATGGCTGGTGCATCGTTTTTTTACGACACTACTGAGCTGACAATTCGTTGATGAAACGAAAGTGATCTGTCAGGATCGTGGCAAGTGGCAGTCCCTGGTTTCTGCCTACCCTTCTGAGATACAGGCGTGAGATATATATGTATGTACTACTAAGCAATACGACTCTTAAATCGTCATTCGATTCAGCTTTCATGACAGTCTGTGCTCCCGGACTTACAGAATATCTCTTAGTTCAGTGTGCCTCCTGGCAAAAGCCTCCTCTAATGATTCCCACTGTTTCCTATCCCGTGCGACATGTCTCTAGTTGCTGTAAGTTTGATTTCATCCTTCCATCTCTTACACTGTCTACCCCTGGCTCTTATGCCATCTTTGTAACCTCATCTTTTTCTTCTTAAAGTGCGTCTCCATTACTGGAGGTTGGCAGTCAGCCCTTTACAGTGATCTCTGTTCAGTGCAATTCTGAACAGCTCCACTGCGGTTTTAACACCGTTCCAATCCTTGATGTTGCACAACCATGACATCCTTCTCCTGCCCGGCCTTCTCTTTCCTTCCATCTTGCCCATCAAAATAGTCTGCAGTGATTGGTATTTACTGCATCGCAGCACATGGCCTAAGTAAGCTACTTTCTGCTGCTTGATGGTGCGAACAAGATCCACCTTCATGTCCATCCGTCTAAGGACCTCGACGTTGGTGACTTTTTCGGTCCAGCTGATCCGGAGCATCCGTCGGTAGCACCACATCTCTAAAGCCCCGAGTCTTTTTTGAGTTCTTCCTTTACGGTAACCTCATAATCCACTTTAAATTGGCTTGGTATACTGCCGTTTATCTGAATAGTATCTTAAGTTTTTTTTTAATGAAATCTATAGTTAGACGATTCACTGCATTACCCAGGCTTTCTTCCGGAGAGAGAGAGTACGGGCCCACCGCGGATTGTCAATTTCAACCGTTGAGGTATGTGAACAGCTTAGACACTCAGGTCTCCTCACAAGGTTTTCCTTAACCGTTACCCAGTCGTATTTGCTACTATAACTTCCCTATACCTTAAGTTATAAAAGTTTAAAAACCGTTTTAACTTTAACAATAATTTGCCCCGCTCCTATTGTTCTGTTGCGAAGCGCGGACCTAATGGTCTTCCACAGCGCAAACTATTATGAAGTTTTGCAACGGACCACTTCTATTAAATGGCGTTTGAAAATATTGTAAAATTACGGGAACGTAATCTTCCGTAGAGAGTAGGTTAATAGTTAGTACACTGGGTTGTAGATTAACAGCGGAGGCGTAAAATAATAATAATAATAACACACTTGTCCTGGTCCCAAACTCGGATACCTTGTGCTATGGTAACCAGGCGAGAACATCACAAACATTAAAATACACCCAGACTGAGGCCATTTGTACTGGTCTAGTCTCCAGTGAGACTCGAACCCACGGCTTCTGTTTCGGTAGTCAATCGTGATAACCGCTAGACCATCGAGGCAGTCAACCACATACTTCTCACTAATATTATAAATGAAGGTTTGTGTGTATGTGTGGATGTTTGTTAATAAATAACGAAATTGATTAAGAAACATCCATAACAAAAATAGACGGATTGAAATGAAATTCAGCACAGAGATAGAAGATTATAGTTTGGAATAATCTATCTTCACACAGGCCACTTTTTGTTCCGGAAAAATTACATAAGAAAACTTTCTTCACAAACAAAGTCGTGGGCAGCAGCTAGTGTTGCAATTGCTATTTGGGTTAACATAAATGAGAAATATGATTTTTTTTGTTGTAAATTTATTTGTATTGTAACGATATTAGTACATACGTGCTTATTGTTGATTATAGATATATAAATAAAATTCAAATTATACATACATACACCCGGTACACCCGGACCACCGGATGCTAAAAATCATGGTTGATTTTTCTGACGCTACCTACCCCAAAAGATTGATCTGAATCGGTTACGACTAGTTTCCACTAGTTTGTATTGGTTACGCTGTCTACACCGAGTTATTAAGATCGATTAAGAAATAATATTTATGCAGAGAGTATTGTAAAGAGGTTCGAAATTTCACTGATTCCGGTGGTCGCCCATTAGCTCAGTTAGGAGAGCGCTGGCACGGTTAGCCAGAGGTCGCGGGTTCGAGTCCCGGCATGGGTAATTTTTTTTGCCTCTAAATAGGTTTTTTATAAATAGTATTTTACCAGACAATTATGGCAATTTTGACCCTAAAATGAGTGAAACACTACAAACCCTCAGCTCTGGCTTAGCTCGTTTATCTGTACTATTCAGAGTACAGAGCCCAACACATCGATACCTATGCTTAGTTACTCAACATACGCTTAGTCGAAAGGGTTGAGTTCTCAAACAAGTCGCGGTGCAACACGCCCCTATATTTGATCACCCAAATTGGTCTCTATTCTCATGGTTGCCTTGTGAATAAAGGATGATATGAAGCCGTCTGGGTAGCTACTCTGTAACTTCAAAGTACCCTCAATAGCCCTTGCGTCGAAAAAAGGGACATATCTTTTTTGTTTTTTGACGACCTCCGTGACGCAGCGGTAGCTTATTTGCCTACCATGCGAGAGGTCCCGGGTTCGATCCCTGACTGAGGACGAAAAAAACCCAGTTCTTGGATGTTTACAAGTTTGTGATGTCGCTGTTTCTGGTACCCACGACACAGGGTATCCCAGTGTGGGGCCAGAAGCTATATATGTACCAGTATGTAAATGTAGTTATTGTTATTTGTTTTTATTTAGCCCAGTGGTTCGATCAATAGACTCATAAGCGAGAGACCCAGGCTCGATTCCTAGCGCAGGCATGTACCTATGACTTTGCTTTCTAAGTTGTATACATTAAATCTTCTTCAGGCTATATTATGTAGTCCACTGCTGGACATAGCCCTCCCCGAATGAGTGCCATAGCGCTGTCTTCAGCTCGTCATTTCATCGTCGTCGTCAGGCTATACTACTCCACTGCTGGGCATAGCCCTCCCCTAAAGAGCGCCAGGTTGTGCTGTCATTTTTTTTTTATTTATTTATTTATACGAAAACAAACAGTCTTACAAAAACATTAACAATTGTCTTAAAAAGAAATAGACCTATAGTTTTCCGAATTTACAATTTTTGAAAACAAAAAATAACTATATTTTTAAATTCCTGAAAAAGTAACATGCAATACCTACTAAACAAAATAAAACATCAATAGAATTACAGCTAACAAATTATTTAGCCAACTTTCAGCCTAATCACAGAATTTTTGAATGAGTTTAGTGTGCTGCCGAAAATATCAATTTCACTCAACTTATCATTATAAAGTTTACATGTTCGTCGGATAAAACGATTCTGTCCACAACGTGTGCCATCACAAGATAGTGAAAACAGGTCTCTCTTGCGTGTCATAGGGGGTAATGCCCATAATCCCCATGCTGGGCATGCGGGTTGGGTATCGCAGTTCGGTGGAATTGTACTGCAGGGGGCGCTGCTGCCCACCCCGCGGTTTGTGTCCCTTAGTCGTCTTTTACGACACCCGCGGGAAGAATTGGGTTGGTGCTATTCTCTAAAAAACAATTGACAACCAAAAACAGTGTAACAGTAATCCATTTTTAAAAACCTATTTAGAGGCAAAAAATTCCACCCATGCCGGGATTCGAACCCGCGACCTCTGGCTATCCGTGCCAGCGCTCTATCCAACTGAGCTAATGGGCGACTCACCGGCATCAGTGAAATTTCGAACCTCTTTACACTATTCTCTGTATTACGTACAGTTATCCATTGTTCCATACAAAAATTAACAAAGTTTAATTTAATTCAATGTAATCGATAGCTTATATTTTATTATGTAGTCTGTATATGTCCCACTGCCTGAGGCGCAAAAAGTCCTCTCTTGGAGAGATAGTATGGGCTTAAGTGTCACCCATACCTACCGCGGACTGCCGATTTCAAGTGCTAAGCTATATGAACACTTTAGACACTCGGGTTTTCTCCACATTTTCCTTCACGGTTAGCGAGCGGTATTGCGACTATAACTTCACAAATGTACTTAGCTTATTTATCGTATTTAATTTGATCATACTTACTTATACATTTTTATGTTTAATGCACTAACCCGTGCTAAGGAACAAATTTAAAAACCTATTTAGAGGCTAAAAATTTCACCCATGCCGGGATTCTAACCCGCAACCTCTGGCTATCCGTGCCAGCGCTCTACCAATTGAGCCAAGGGGCGACTCACGGCATCAGTGAAATTTCGAACCTCATTACACTATTCTCTGTATTACGTACAGGCAGCGACATCTGACTTAAGCAAATTTCATTACTTATAGCCCCGACTACTTACTTTGCGGATACGGATAGCCAGAGGTTGCGGGTTCGAATCCCGGCATGGGTGAAATTTTTAGCCTCTAAATAGGTTCTTAAATTTGTTCCTTAGCACAGGTTAGTGCATTAAAAATAAAAATAGTATAATCATGTAACAGTGATATCGTTCCGATGTTAAACCTAACTGCAAAGTAGGTAGTTGGGGCTATAAGTAATGAAATTTGCTTAAGTCAGATGTCGCTGCCTGTACGTAATACAGAGAATAGTGTAAAGAGGTTCGAAATTTCACTGATGCCGTGAGTCGCCCATTGGCTCAATTGGTAGAGCGCTGGCACGGATAGCCAGAGGTTGCGGGTTCGAATCCCAGCATGGGTGAAATTTTTAGCCTCTAAATAGGTTTTTAAATACTTACTTATATTTCCTTTGAAATTGTTACTATCCGTTTTCCCATATAGTCATTTTTGGTAACTTGTCGTAACCGTTACGACACTTAGTGTTGACATGACTTATTCCGGACACATAATCTCGTCGCCGTTATGTAATTGTGCAGTTGCCGCAACCAGAAACGGGGAACAGTCGACACAGGAACATTTCGTCAATTGACTCCTAGTTTTCGGCTAAATATAAGAATTTCCTTACACCCTGTTTATAGCAAGATCCTCAGTAGCCCCCCGTTTGTAATGCACTCGTTATTACATAGAGCTGTTGCCAACGGTAAACAAAATTCAATTAATTGGAGTGCGTCGTCAGGTTTGTGTTGAAATATTGAGCGCTTGAGTTTCCAAAATGAAGTGCAACTCGTGTGTGCCCTGCTGGCTGATGCTCGTCTATGTACAATGTACATTGCATATCCCCTGTGACCTTACCCTTTGGCTGCATACTTACTATGTTGCAATTCAATACTAAAATACTATTTATACATGTATTTTATGAAGCCTCGATTGTGTCCCACTGCTGGTATCAAAGGTCTCCCCTTTCACTTTCCACTCTCCACAATAAGTATATTCTCAAACATACAAATTTTTATTATAATATTTTAGAATTCAAGTATACATTGTACATTTTAGAATTACTATGTTGCTTTAATTTTTATATATTCTTGATTTCAAGTTAGCATCGGGGTTCACAAGTCAAACAAACCACTGCTATATATTTGCAAAGTTTTGAATTATGTAATTGAAGGCACCTTAAGTGGTTTTAATTTACAATTTTTTAGTTATGTTTTAGTTTACAGTGTTTTAAGGTTTAAGGTACATTTTGACATGTATTAAAAACGTTTTTGTTTATCTTTTCTTAAGTAAAATATATGACACTCCAAGAGTCGCGAAAATTAATGTACCATTGTTTTTTTTTTTCGAGATCATAATTTATTTCACAAATATGCCCAATAAAACATTTCGTGATTAGAACTTTTACATTCATCTCCTTATTTAAAAATATTGCTAGAAGGCTGCAGTTTTTTAAACAACCCGTGTATTTTAAATTTCAGTAATCGATTACACAACGCTAAAATAACTCGAGCTAAATAGGAGCCAAAATTAAGTCCCGAACAAAGATCAACAGTGGAACTTAGCCATTAGGATTCACACGAGCTTAACTCATTACAAACATTGAATAAACAGTAGGTCAACTCCAACTGCAGCTAACCTAGCCTTGGCAACATTATGGTTACTTCTACAATGCACATTTTCTTCTTTTTCATCGTGTCGTCATGAACCATGGAGACTATTGGAGACGCGACTATGGTATAGCTTCCGAAACCAGCGGACTTCATTAATTAGTAGTTAAAAATACACTTGGATTTTTAAATACATTTTAATAACTAAAAAATGCATTAGACTATTACTTTTAAGTATAAACGTAAATTAAAGTTAAAATTAGCTTGAAAAATTTCGTTTCGACTTAAGAATAACAAAAGCGAATATAATTTTTCGTACTACCAATCTATCTCACAAAACAGCTCGTGGTACAAAGGCACCACTCTGGTTAGCTTCTAATGGTTCTAATTGATTCAAGTGTGTATTGGGATATTTTTGGAAAAAAGCGTTTTAATAGCTGTTGCTAAATTACTTTTACTTTGCTATAGCTTTCGAACCACCAAATATTCAAGCTGTATTTATAACTTCCAGCTACGAGAGAATTCACCGAGGAAAGTTTCGCTTCTGTGCCTAGTATGGCTGCACTAACGCGACCCAGCTAAGAGAAGCTTTTAATAGTCGCCCGACTAGTAACCTGGATTGGAATAGAGGCCAAATATCTCCCAACTTAGAGCCAGGCTAAGCCGTGCGCTTCAGTAGAACTGCAGCTTGAGAACTGCTCCAAAGTGCAGAAGTTATATTGGTAGTATTTTATACTAATTATAAACTGAACTCTAATCCTCCAACTTAGTCAGTAAATTGACAGATAGAACTATCACGTTAGTGAAAAAGTGTTGCCAGCTAAAATAGTGATGTTCTTTAGTCGATTGAGTTAACGACATAATCAATTATTTTCTTAGTACTGGTTTTGTTGACAAATCACTTGTTTTTGTGTGACAAAACAATGTTTTTGGAAGTTATTTTATCACTTTAAAAGTTTGTATTCATCATGTCTTACATAGCTTTCATGAGTTGTGGGATAATTCTATGAAAGAAAGAAAAAATAAGCTAAGTCAATATTTTATGTCGATCGTATACTTCCCTATTATTTTTTTGTCATAAACTGATCACATCGCAAATGTCAATTTACTGACTAAGTTGGTGAATTCGACTTTAAAATCCGTATTCTATACGTATTTAAATTCGTAGTCTTATCTTATAAATTAAATTTACTTACCTACATAATTCAGTTCGATAAGGTTGATTGGGCTCTAGATTTCTAGAGTATATCGTTTTTCTATAGAATAATGTAAGCACGAAAATGACTGTTATATGCCTCTATTTGATATTCTACTTAGCAATGACAGTACAATGACATAATAATGGTGTAACTCGCGCATAAATATCTGTTTGTACGGAATAGTTTAATTTTCTTTCTGGCGGCTAGACGGCGTTATTTGATTCATATATCACAGTTTTATCCAAGCAAAACCTTTAAAAGCAGAAAATTGTAATATTTTTGTATTCTAAGAGGTGGTCAGATCATGTAGTTCACAGTACAGTAGTACTTCACATTACCGTAGCTATGCACCTTAAATTAAAGAACACCACTACATTGTTCTATGGTGCCGAATAAACATTCTATCTATCTATTACAGTGTCGAACAGCCGTAGAAGAAGATCAAATTGCAGGAGGCGTCAAGTTGCACGGGTTATACCTACTGTTGGAATAGTGTCAGTTAAATCATTATTACCAGACTAATATTCAACAACTATGAATTTTAGAGACTGACTCCCTGGTTTCGGTGAAAACGGCCCCCGCGGTCAAAAGTTAAGTTATCGGCGAAAAGTTAAAAGTATCAATGAAATCAAAGAAACAACTTTTATTATATATGCCTTCATTTTTTATCTGAGATCCATGTAACGGTGAAGGAACGACTAATTAACGTTGATGATGCAATGATGATCGTCAAGATCGTAGCAAATGGCAGTCCCTGGTCTCTGCCTGTCCCTCTAGGATACAGTCACATTAAGTTCATCTTATGTTTGTTTTTCGTAAAACGGTAACTTTATAGATGATTTCCTGATTCATCTAAGAACTATGTAACGTTGTAGTGTCACTATGCTCCGAAATTAATGCCTGACTAATTTCAGACCTAAATTAATGGGGTTAGTATCAGATGATCGTAAAAGCAACTGGTCACGGCATCAACTTGTCCTAAAACCATTTCGACGAAATTGCAACTAGACTAAAAAGTAACTCGTCTATGAAGCAAATCGTCAGAAAATTATTTTGTCTACTGCCCTATAATCTATTCGACTTAAATGTGATTGGTCTAAATAGTTGGTCGCCTGTTAAGCAACTCGTCATAAAAAACAAGTGATCTACATAGTTGGTCGCCCGTGAAGCAACTCGTCTTAAATGGGTGTCGGGTAACATTAATCTTAAGCGTTCAGATTAAGAAGTATGAGTAAAAATGAGTAAAAATGGGAAAATCTGAGGCAAAATTCAGACTTATTCGGTGAAGTTTTGTTGAGGAAACGTAGAAATATTTTAATTACCTACACTTATCTACACGGGAGCGCGTACTTTCTGAAAACTTCTCTACTTTATTAATACTTTTTCGTAGAAATAAATTAAAAGAACAAAAGTAATATTAAATCAATCAGTATAATGCTCCTGCGATGCAGGAAGAGACCCGTGCTCCAGCAGTGGGAAAAAACAAGGGTTGATAACGAGTCAGTATAATAACTAGTTTGAAAAAGATAAGAACAAAAACACACCTTTTTAAAACTTAACGCATTTTCTCTTACAAACACATCATTCTGCCTAAATGATCTGATGAAAATGAACATTAAATAAAACAAATAAATTATATTTGGCCTAAATTCAAATTTCTTTTTATGTCCGATATAACTATTAAAAATTCATGTGCCGAAATTCAACCAAATAACTATTTTGTGTTTCTGACGAGTTGCTTTTGAGACCAATAACTTTTTAGCTGAATTGCGAATTTGTCCAGGTGATTTTAAGACGATTATCTATAGAGACCAGTTACTTCATGGGCAACCTCATAATTTGTCTAACGGATTTCTGACGAGTTGCTTCATAGACGAGTTACTTTTTAGTCTAGTTGCAATTTCGTCATGATGATTTTAGGACAAGTTGATGCCTGGACCAAATGCTTTTACGACCATCTGATACTAACCCAATTAATGAACACTCTTGTTTGCTAGAGATCGAGTACCTACGTAAATTCTTAGAGCTCTTGATCACTGAGAAGACCTTGAAAGTTCACGTCGAGAATGGCTAGTTTTAGTACTCAAGGCTGTTAAAAACTTGATGGCAAGTCGGTTTAAATTTCTAGAAGCAAAATGATAAGTAAAAATTTATGAAACCAAAACCCTATTACACTTATTCTTATAATGAAAACGGTCAAGCTGAAAGCGACCTAGCCTTTGAATCGTTTTTTGAAACATCTTAATTGAAGTTAAGATGTTTTAGCCATCTTAGAGAACACGACGGTCGCTATCATCGGGCACGACAAAAAGGCCATCATCATCATTGCAGATAACGTAACAATATAAAATTTAAAAACCTATTTAGAGGCTAAAAATTTCACCCATGCCGGGATTCGAACCCGCGATCTCTGGCTATCCGTGCCAGCGCTCTTCCAATTGAGCCAATGGGCGACTCACCGGCATCAGTGAAATTTCGAACCTCTTTACACTATTCTCTGTATTACGTACAGGCAGCAACATCTGGCTTAAGCAAATTGCATCACTTACAGCACCGACTACCTACTTTGCAGTTAGGTTTTACATCGGAACGATATCACTGTACCCACATGATTATACTATTTTTATTTTTAATGCACTAACCCGTGCTAAGGAAAAATTTAAAAACCTATTTAGAGGATAAATATAAAATTTTTAAATTTGTCCTTAGCACGGGTTAGTGCATTAAAAACAAAAATAGTACCTATAATATAACATTTACATACAGACACATACATACATTGCTTTTGCCCCCACACTAGGATACCCTGTGTCGTGGGAACCTGAAACACCGACATCACAAACATGTAATCTTCCAAGACCTGGGTTTTTTTTTGTCCCCAGCCGGGGCTCGAACCTGGGACCTTATGCATGGAAGACAGATGCGCAGATCCTGAAGAGGTTTTGTGTAGAGCCCGCTCTGGTCAGATCATAATACCACAAACCCTTACATAAGTAAAGTTTATAATTGTCGAGTATTGGCAGGATTAGGATTAGCGTTTGAGCCTAACTCAATGTTGTAATACTTTAATCCCAGTTACGTTGTCTAATACCCGCTTAGTTAAACTCTGTGGGCGGTACAAACTAACTACCGCCTCAAACTACTCAAGTATAGAAGTAACCGCTTAGATGCAACACACTTTATGCAATATGAATGTTTGGTGCTTTAAGTTATCGATTTTAATTTAGTGAAATGAGGAAAAATTGGCCCAGTACGACTCCATTACGTGAACGTACTAATATTTTACTTATTTTATATGTAACGTTTTTGTTTGTCTCAACAATATTTTTTTCATAATTTTGTACGTAATACAGAGAATATTGTAAAGAGGTTCGAAATTTCACTGATGCCGTGAGTCGCCCATTGGCTCAATTGGTAGAGCGCTGGTACGGATAGCCAGAGGTTGCGGGTTCGAATCCCGGCAAAGGTGAAATTTTTAGCCTCTGAATAGGTTTTTAAATATTTTTTTCGTCTAGTTTAAGAACGAGGACTTTTGAATAGAGTCAGTATTTTTTACAATATCGTGTTGCTTGCGCAAATATTTTTACAAAAATAAAAACAAAAGGCGACTTATACAAAAAGAATAAGTTTCAAGTAGCAAGGAGATTGTATACTTTTTACATTCGCCAATAACCTTAGAGGGAGTTGTAATTTATTTACCTAGCTATTTGGCAGTTTCATTGTTATTTGTTTCAATAGAATAACGTCAAGTTTAACAAGTGTGTATATTAGGATTTAAGTTATAGGGGGTTTTGTTGTGCCCGACAAGGTCCATAATGATACATATTATCTGTTATTTAAGATTCCACCGAACTTATGGTAGCAATAAAGTACTGAGTACAGTTTTTACGATAGCAGAAAACAGAAAAAAAGTGCATGGGGATCCTTGTTAATTGTTAAGTTAGTCCATATGTCGGACTACGCTTTCAATATGCGCCTACTGTTACCTGAGCGCCCAATTTCACTGAGATTAATCATCACATCATCAGTCACCACGCATGACCGCCGCGGTCTGGTAATTTCAAGCACGGTAGTTAGTTAGTTAGACCTGAGATTTCCGCACTTAGCCTCATAGTCGGGCCATTGTACGTAGCAAGCGCTGAGGTACGCTAACACCTCAGACTAAGGGTTTTCTTACGATGTTTTCCTTCACGGGCAGCGAGTAGTATTGCTACTATAATTTCACAAATGTACATAACTTAGAAAACAAAGTCATTGGTACATGCAGGGGATCGAACCCACGACCTCTCGATTGAGAAGCCAGCGTTCTACACCGCTCCGCTACCACCGCTCTTGCTTCAAGCACGGTATGTGAATACTTCAGGCACCCAGTTTTCCCCATGATGCACTCACTATGAAATGGTACGAGTAGTGCTTCCACAAATTTTATTCGCTAACGTTTGCCACTTGCTAGGCTTGTGGAGTTTGAGCACGCTGTCTTGTTAAAAAAAATATTTTTTTTAATATTTTTTGTGTTTGAATCTGGTCGGGTTAACGCAACTAGTTATATAACCAATCAATCAATTTGTTTATTCAGAAGACTCAGGTCCAATAATATTAGTAAAATAATTGTTTAACAACTATGTAATTATACATCTGATTCACAACAAATTTGGCAATTTAAATACTAAATAAATAATAATAATAATAATAATAATAATACCAATTTAAATAATTTAAATAGTATAATTTGAATACACTTCAAATTCGATTAATAAATAAAATAAAACAAAATCACATAATATAATAGGTATTTCTATATATTATGTGTAAGCGTACTACACTGGTATTCTGCTTATAGCACGCTTATTTTTGGATTGATTCATTCTTAACAATTATTAAGTCTGAATCAATTCATTTCATATTGGATATGTAGTTGTACATCCTACTTAATTGAAATTCGATTAATGGATTAAAAAAAATATAATATATGAATGAGCAGCGCGAGTCAATAAGAAATATTTTTTTTATTGTAATAATACGAGCAAACTTTTGATAAAAGTTAGAGTCTGAGGTCTCTCTATCTACTTAATGAGATAACTTGTACAGAGTCCATAGGCATCTCTACGCACACTACATGGGTGAAGCGACCACTCGGACGCAGCAGTGCCTGGTACATTGTTTGGTCTGAGAATGAATAATTATTTAAATTACAGACGCTTAAAATACACTTTCACTTTCGTAAGCTGCGGGTTGATGAACGTAACAGGTTTCCAAAAGGATGTGTCCAAAATTATAAATATTGAAATTACATTTTCACAGTCAATTACTTAGTACAGCATAACGTACACAGCTTTATTTAATAACTTTCGCTTCATTAACATTCTCCACACACTCGAGCTAGTCTCCTCTAGAGTGAAACCTTTGTTTAAAACCATATCTATTTCGTGCAATCGTATGTTAAGGTAAATTGGAACCCGAAAGCATTAGATAATCCGAAGCATATTTGAAATTAGTTTTATCTACCATATTATGGTATCCAATATGTTAGTCGAAATGGTGACGGCTTACACTCCCTTGATCCTTGAGACATCTTACTAGGTACATAACTTTGGCATTTCCGAGGGAAACACTATTTTTTATTTCTTAATATAATATGGATCGCACCATAGCTTAAGTTTTTGTTTTAAAATGTAAAAATTACTTCCGCCTTCTATTGTGTAAAAATTCCGCCAAAATTGGCGGATGTTAGCAAAGTCATTTTCACACTTTAATGCTTTTATTGATTTCCGCAAAGGACCGTCTTGATTCCATACAATATCTTTAGTTTTTGTGCCACTGCATCTACGTAATTTATTTATTTATTAGACACAACCAACAGATGTTAGATACATCACTTAAAATAGCATTGTGTAGATAATTAATTACGTAATGAGATGATTAAGCGTCCAGTGGCATCTTCACCTACACAAGATGGGTGAAGGGACCACTCGGATTTCACAGTGCCTGGGACATGGCTTTTAGGTGGTGTACACTTGCCCAGCACCTATACTATCCTGACAGCTCAGTCGGCCTAGCCCACAGGAAAGACTTGTCAATACGTGCGGAGCCAACCACGGGTTTCCTCACCTTCTTTTCCTTCCAAGTTTATGTGCAGATTGTTCAGAATACCTGTAAACATAAATAAATATATACTTCAAAGTTGTGATAGAGATAAATAAGGCTTTTTGGTTTATTCATTGTTTATTTAAATCTATCTAATCAGCCCATAAGCAGAGCCCGCTGGTTGGCATATGCCTTTGGTCTTTCACGCCAGCCCATCCAGTCCTTTGCTAATCTCGTTTTATTAATGAAAACTAACATTAATAAGTGTTGGACTGATTTTTCAATTCTCAGATAAAACTTATCCGTCTAAAAAAGTATTACACAATAATATAGAAATGTCACAGTGAAACCCTTTGTTTGACGGCCTCAGTGGCGCAGCGGCTTGGCACGTTGCTGTAAAACCGAAGGTCTCGGGTTCGATCCCCGGCCGGGTCAAACTAGGACATGAACTTTTCTACTTTGTCTCGGGTCTTGGATGTTATCTATGTATTTATTGTAATAAATCTACCGTCAAATTAGCACCTGTAACACAAGTTCTTGATCCGGCCGAGAATCGAACCCGAGGCCTCCGGTTTTACAGTCAGCATGCCAAACCACTGCGCCACCGAGGCCGTCAGTTATGTTATGTTATATTATATTATATTAATAAGGGTGACTTTTCAATAAAAACGTCTACTTAAACCTGCTGACGGCGGTACCAACGCACGACTGCGCATGAAATCCCCAAACAGATTTGTTACTATTTCCCGTATTTTCAATTTCGGCCCCCGCGCGTTCAGAGTTATTGCGAAAAAAATGCCGGGAAGACCCCTTTGTTTCACGGTGAAGGGGTGTTATTGAATTTGCTTTATGCGGGTACCTGTAGTGCCGCGGTCAGGCAGTACAGCAAGTTGACTGCCTGCAAGCCCTTGTTCGTTTGAATCCAAGATCTTTATTTTTTTATTTCCTATTTATTCATTTGGAAAGAAACGGTTTAATGACATTTTTTACACAGACACATAGCAATACCAGTGAAGTTTCCACTAATAATTATTGCATAAGTTGACAAGGACAAACTAGAATTAATTAAACAGGGTTAAAAGAGAACATTTTTGTACATAAAAAGGAAATTACACAGATATTTCTTAACCCAAGGGTACAGACGTAGGCCTTATCACTAAAAGTGATGTCTTCTAGTCAATCTAATATTTCTATTTGTTGACAAATCTTGTTAAAATCTAGATTATAAACTCTTCTTTTTGGCTCAGCCGTAGTCGAATGATGTATAATAATGCACTCTTTTGATAGCAGTAGAGATCTAAAAGGGTACTTTATGGAACCTTGGGCTAATTCGGTCAAAAATAGTTTTGAAAACGCGTGTACACACACACACAGACACAAACATACACACACGTACATACATACATACATACATACATACATACATACATACATACATACATACATACATACATACATACATACATACATACATACATACATACATACATACATACATACATACATACATACATACATACATACATACATACATACATACATACATACATACATACATACATACATACATACATACATACATACATACATACATACATACATACGCACGCCAGGTTGGATAACTGCACTGCCGCGCCGCTCTCTGGTGTACTGTCCATTAGTCATATATTGTGGGACGAGTGGGCTTGGCTGTTTGAATGGAGGTGCTTACATTTGCTTTTATTGGGCTGCCGTTTTTCTCTTTTAATTTGTTTGATTGTACCGCAATCTTTATGAAAAGAGTACGCTTTTTTGCCCTTCGCAGGGTACGTATTATTTACATTTTTGGTTATTCATTATGAAACTGCTAATACGTACTTTCCACTATATGTCTTCTTATTACTTTGAATAATTCCCTTCACCCATCTAGTGTTGGTGAAGATGCCACTGGACGCTGTATAAATCATCTCATTAAGTATTAAGTAAGCATTGCCAATATTATTATCTGTTTGAGTCGAGCATCATTTACCAAACCAAGGAAGTTTGCATCACTCCGACGCTGTAGTACCTGGGACATGGTTTTATAGATAGTGTAGGCTTGCCCTGCACCTTTACCATCCTGACAGCTTAGTCGGCCTTAATTAAATTTGAAGTCATAGTACTTATACATTAATGACACGCGATGCTCATACTATTACGAATACCACCACCTAATTGTCGTGACCACGGCAACTGCAACGCTGGCGAAACATCGGGATTAAGGTAATTACGTTTTACCAAAGAAATAATCGCGATTTGATTTCAACCCTTGTATGTCCGTACTGCTGCGGCACAGGCCTCTTCCAGCGTCGCAAGAAGTTTAGGCAATACTCCGCCTATAAGGCCTCTGACACGACTTAACGAATGCCATTAAATGAGAGCCGGCACCAACGGCTTAACGTGCCTTACGAAGCACGGAAGCGCCTGAAAATGCCACTAGCTGTAGTCAGAGGCGGCCACCCATCCTGCACCTGGTTGCGCCTGTTGTCGCTTAACTCAAATTATTGATTCTAATAACTCAGTTAACTACGCCACGAGCGCCTCGTTTAATAATCCCAATGAGACCAATCAGAATCTATAACTATATTTGAAATAATGCTAAAAGAGACGACTGTTAAATGTCAAATCACGAAGCTGTAAAAAATCGCGCTCATACGCCACAAGATTGGTTGACAGAGAACGTGGAAATAGTTTCATTAACATTGCAATCTACTCTCATTCAATATTTTAACGGCGCAACTAAGCCTTTCCCTTTAAGTAGTTACCTCGGAATCAACACAAACTCTACGAGGCTTTGTCTCACCAAAACTGTCAGGGCGCCTCAAGTGATGCAATCTTTGGCACACCAACCGTCCTTACAAAACAATATGCTGTCGCAAGTCACCAGACTAGTTTTAATTACGGGATTGTGGCGTGTGGTGGTACGCAACTTGATAATTAGCCATTTCCCATTTTGCCTCGGGCTTCCCGACTCCATTACCCCGCCTTAATTAACAGCATTGTGTAGTAATTTTCGGCTATACCATGGTTTAAAATGCCCAACATTATAAGTACTTACATTATTTGACATTATGCTCATAAAATCATGATTAGATCAGATCAGATTAGATTTTTCATCAATACAGAGTATGTTCTCCATACATAACATAGTTTCATTCTTGACACGAATTATTTTAACGCACAATAATATCTTCACTAATGTTAAATGAATGAATGAATAGAAAATAAAAAGTTTAATTCGAAAATTTACTAAATATGAAATACTGCTCCCACATCGTCATTGACTCTACCTGAATGATACGACTATATTAATTCTAAGTAAAATACATGTATTTATAAATAAGTAATATTTTTACATAAACATATAAAAAATAGAGATTTGAGAACATTAAGACGAGCTTTAAGACATCCATGACATTTCCTAGCGCACAAACCATAAATGTTTTTATGAGTAAAACGTTTTAGCATAAAATTAACTACAAGAAGCAAAGACATTCAAAAGCAATACTTAAAAGAATTCAACTTAAAAAACAAACCTTGCATAAAAGTCTGTTTCTAAAACCGTTACAAACGACTTGACTTGAGCGACTTTTATACATGCTCGTATAGAGAGTGTTTTAAAGTGACAGTTAAAAGAATGTGTTCGTATAAATAGAGCAAGAGCCTCTTCCTAAGTCCTTGTGTCGTGGGATACAAGGGCTCGGGACGAGGGCGCAGCAAAGACGCAGCGTTGCGTAGAATTCTCATCCTCGCCATTATAGAGAAAGGAAAGTGAAAGTGAAAAAACGTTTATTTCTATTGTAACACAAAGAAACATAAAAAAATACGGATAAAAAGAATAAAATCAGGCCTTTGCGTCCGTTACAGACGATTTAAACAGTGGCTAAGATTTATATATATATTTTTTTCGATTATACTTTTCCGATATAACAACACCCGTAAGTAGATCCGGACTAAAAGTCTACAAGATTATATTCTTTTTTTTCATACACTAACCTGTGCTAAGGACAATTTCAAAAACCTATTTAGATGCTAAAAATTCCACCCATGCCGGGACTCAAACCCGCGAGCTCTGGCTAACCGTACCAGCGCTTTCCCAACTGAGGTAATGGGCGACTACCGGCATCAGTGAAATTACAAACCTCTTTAAAATACTCTCTGTATTGCGTACAGGCAGCGACATCTGGCTGAAGTAATTTGCATCACTAGCAGCCCCGAGTATCTACTTTGCAGTTAGGTTTTACATCGGAAAGATTTTTAGCCTCAAATAGGTTTTTAAAACAGTGCCTAAGAGTTTGACACTTTTTTGAGTGACTAAAAAGTCTGATCCGAGAGCGGCAGGCCCTACTGCATGTTACGTTATCGTATTCAACCCTTGTATGTCCCCACTGCTGGGGCACGGGTCTCTTCCTGCATCGCAGGAAGGTTAGGACATACTCCACCACGGGGGCCAAGTCCAGGTTGGTGGTTGTCCTACTGCATGTAGGACAGATAAAAGAGGAACCCGGAGCCGGGTCGGTATGAATTTGGTGCCTCCTGGCTCTCTAGTTCGCCAGTCCCAAAAACGATACTTCATCGCAGGAGAAAAAGAAAAACACAACAATATTATTATACAATCATGCGAAGCGCTAGTCGCCTAGGCGAACCGAGTGATTGGAATCAATCAATTGGTTAAGCAACAACAGGCGCGGTCAGGTATGGGATGGGTGAGCGTCCCGTGACTACCGCTAGTGGCATTTTTTCGAGCGCTTCCGTGCTTTGCAAGGCACGTTAAGCCGTTGGTGCCGGCTGTCATATAATGACAGTCGTTAAGCCATGTCAGAGGCCTTATGGGCGGCTTGATGACTTCTGACAGTAAGGCCCGCCACTGTCTTACAATCCTCCACCAACCCGGACTTGGCCCCCGTGGTGGAGTATGGCCTAACCTTTCTGCGATGCAGGAAGAGACCCGTGCCCCAGCAGTGGGGATATAAAAGGGTTGATAACGAATCATGCGAACATAAGAGCTATAAAAAAAAAGCTCCAGTTCGGGAAAATGCTGGCCACATGTGACCAGCGCTGGTTTTCTGCTGCACCTGATTTGCTGCGATATGAGTAAATTGGATGCCTCAAATCCTTAATATAATGCCGGTTGTTCCGAATCCTTAAGGCACCTCGACTTAAGGCAATGGATAAGGCAGAAAATTAACGCTACGGCATAAAGCTGAACGGAAACATTTTGTTACTTTTAGCCTAATCAAATACGAGTATATATACCAATAAGTGCCAGATACCTGCCGATGACATGTAATGGCAGTCGTTAAGCCAAGTCAGAGGCCTTAGGGCGGCCTAATAACTTCTGACAGTAAGACCAGCCACTAGTCTTGCAAGCCTCCACCAAACCGGACTTGGCTCTCATCCTTTCTGCGATGCAGGAAGAGACGCGTGTCCCAGCAGTGGGGACATACAAGGGTTGATATCGACATCGACATGTACCAAATAAAGATTTTCTACTTCAACTTGATCTCCAAGGTCTGTACTACTCTCTCTAACGGACATCGTAAAAATTTGCTACAGCGGTCAGATCAAAACCGCCCTAAACTCGTTTTGTTTGAAGTCCCACACAAACAGCCAATTTATTTCCTCGGCCGCGACAAACTCCCGCGGCAGTTTCCCTATACACAGAACTTGTATAATTGCTTCTCGCACGTTTGATGCAGAGCGAGTGGAGCCTCCGGGCAACGCCTTTATGGAACTGCAACTGAGAGCAGTAATTTCACAACATATAACGTACAGATTCATAATTCACATCACGCGTAAAAATATTCATTAATTATTATAGATTTTACTAGCAGACCTTGTTAGGTCTGCTAATAAAACAGGCGTCCTGCATACAGCGTCATCTGCCAAGCTGATTTTTGGATCTAAACCATCCATCGAAACGCATAAAAAAATTATTCAAATCTGTCCAGCCGTTTAGGAGGAGGATCGTGGCCTAGTCGAACCGAGTGATTGCAACCAATCACTTGAGTTAAGCAACAACAGACACGGTCAGGTGCAGGATGGGTGACCGTCCCGTAACTACTGCTAGTGGCATTTTTCCGAGCGCTTCCGTGCTTCGCAGACACGTTAAGCCGTTGGTGCCGGCTGTCATGTAATGGCAGTCGTTAAGCCATGTCAGAGGTCCCATGGGCGGCTTGATAACTTCTGACACTAAGGTCCGCCACTGTCTTACAATCCTCCACCAACCCGGACTTGGCCCCATGGTGGAGTATAGCCTAACCTTCCTGCGATGCAGGAAGAGACCCGTGTTACAGCAGTGGGGACATACAAGGGTTGCTATCGTATTGTATCACCGTACAATTACACTTAAAAAAGTTTTAAAGTCAAACACAAATTTATTTTTGACACTAGAAAAAAAGCGAAGCGCTCGTGGCCTAGGCGAACCGAGTGATTGGAATCAATCACTTGGTTAAGCAACAACAGGCGCGGTCAGGTACGGGATGGGTGAGCGTCCCGTGATTACCGCTAGTGGCATTTTTCCGAGTGCTTCCGTGCTTCGCAAGGCACGTTAAGCCGTTGGTGCCGGCTGTCATACAATGGCAGTCGTTAAGCCGTGTCAGAGGCCTTATGGGCGGCTTGATAACTTCTGACAGTAATACCCGCCATTGTCTTACAATCCTCCACCAACCCGGACTTGGCCCCCGTAGTGGAGTATGGCCTAACATTCCTGCAATGCAGGAAGAGACCCGTGCCCCAGCAGTGGGGACATACAAGGGTTGATAACGACTAGAAAAAAATAAAAATAAAATTACTACCCTTGATGCACTCATCAAAGGAGAAAAAACCCGTGCTTGAGCAGCAACTGAGTGCAGTAATTTCACAACATGCAGATCTTTGTTCATGCGTCAAAATAATCGTTAAGTGTTAAGGATTTCATAAAGCACCATACACTTACACATAAAAAGGTATTACATTCAAAAACAAATGCCGCTACATGAGCGCGGAATAGTAACTTTGTTAACTATTTTTGATTGCCCGGCTCAAAAATAAGAATGCCGTACTCGTCCACATACAACCGCAAATTTAGCTCTGAAAGCCTGACACGCTGCTTTTACCGTTCGTGTCCGCTCGAACGACGACGAAGAAAACACGACTTTGGTCAAAAAGCAGGATTTGTATATAAATTAGCTGGACATGACTGAAACAAGGAAGTCATGTCCGGCTAAAACTGGACCCCCTCCGTCGATATACGGATTATTATGGATGTAGGCTAAGTAATTATTTGGTACCTGCAATTTAAAAAAACCTTCCAGAGGAATTATGTAATAAGCACCGCAGAAAAGCACAATTTAAAGGTATGCTTAAGCGTTTTGTGTTAAGTAGTTTGTAGACATAAAATATTATCGATAATTTTAGTTGTGTAGAAGGTAATGTTAATTTAGTAAGTTACAAAGAACTATTGCCGATAAACTGCATTAGCAGTTTGGCAAACTAATGATGTTGTAATCTTGCATTGTTTTCAGTGAATAAATATATATATAAATAAATAATGGAATCATGTAGGTAACATTCCAACACGAATACAAATATTGCTTGTTCGGAAAATTAATTATGTGTACAGATAAATGTTGCCTTATGTATGAAGTACTATACTGTATCGCTGGAGAAAGCCTGCGGTTGAAACGGAAATAGATAATTATGTAGTCACGATCAAGAGCAAATATCAAACTCCCATGATACGCTCTTGGTAACACGCTGGAAAACTTCGCAGGGCTACAAGTCTTTACCGTTGATTGATTTATTATACTTCTTTGAGTCTCTGAATAACATTTGCTCAAGTAGCATTACATTATGAGGTTAGTCAGATAATTTGCTATTACCTATTTGAATGTCGGGCTAGTAAAATAATATTGTTAGAATCAAAGCAAAGCATCCCGTATCCTTACAAAGTACCAGTGCACGCGGTTGTAACTCGAATTGAAAGCATTGAACGAATTGACGGCCTCAGTGGCGCAGCGGTTTGGCACGCTGACTGCAAAACCGAAGGTCTTGGGTTCGATCCCCTGCCGGGTCAAACTAGGAAACGAACTTTTCTAGTTTGTCTCGGGTCGTGGATGTTGTCTATGTATTTATTGTATTAAATCTATCGTCGAGTTAGCACCGATAACACAAGTTATTTAGTTGCACTTAGTATAGGGCTAACGAGATCTGTGTAATAATTATGTCCATGAATATTTATTTATTTATTTATTATATTTTTTTGAAATCAATCCTTTAACAAATAAGAAAGAGATACAAATACATTAAGCTTTCGTCGGTATCACAGACATTAAAATTTGCCACTTGCCACGATTCTGATAACCCTTCTTCGCTCCATCAATATAAGTTTAAGAAATCATTCATTAGATGATCATTAGACGGATATTAAGAATCACTGTGCTCTAAGATACAATTTAATTGTGGTTCAGGGTTACTCTATATTTTTAAGTTTACGTCAGTCAAATTGGTTTGCGAAAGTCGTATATTGCTAGATATCATGCAAACTGATAAATGGATCAAATGTATTTAATTTAACAAGATAATGATAAACGTTCCCTCAGAATTTAATGACTTACACAATAAAATCTTTAAGAATAAGGTAAAAGATGGTCAGAGTGGAGTTTTTTTTCCCGCTGCCTTTTTCTCCACTACACTACGGCCCGAAGGCAGCGGCTTTCACTTTTATGTTACATTGTACTTTGACATTCAGCAAACAGAATGTAAATTCTTTACGTTGAAATAAATTGAATTGAATTTACTTTAAGCAAGAGTGCTAAGCTATTTATTAAATCACCTTAAGAAATAACAAAGAAGCGCACCTTCCCGGTCTAATCCTCTACGTGAGCGCTAGAGGGAGAGATTCCAGTCGAGAAAAAAGCCTTCGACGAGGGGTGCGTCCTAAACAAACGATCCCTTAAGGTGACAGGCATGGCGTCTGCTCTTTTGCTCGTTTGCTCAAATCTCATGCGAAAAAAGTAAGATCTCTATGGTAATCTTTCCCGCTCCAAAATGGTTGAGACTGATGATGGCTGACCACTGCGTTATGCTCGTGAACGAGTGCTGTTCGTGTGTCTAGCCGCAGCACTTATGTTTTCCCCTATTATTGTGAGACATTTGACTAATGCTTTGGCATTTAGGGTTGTTAATGGCAATCATGAAATCTTATTAGGTTCACATATGGCAACTGATGTATTTGGTTTTAAGATGATTTGAGAAAACATGGTCAGAGTGGAGTTTTTTTTTCGCCGCCTTTTTCTCCACTACAATACGGCCCGAAGGCAGCGGCTTCCATTTTACATTGACATTCAGCAAACAGAATGTAAAGTCTTTACGTTGAAATAAATTGATTTTAATTTGAATTTGTAAGGGTAAAAAATACGCCTGTCTCAGGCCGTCGGTCTGTAAGCACATTACTCTGTTGTTTAAGGCAAAGATAACATTTCTATCATATATGGATAATGCTTTGATTTGGATTTTAAATAAACGCACCAAGTCAGTGTTACATATTAAATACTAAACTTAGGCTAAGTTCTATATTTATTGCTACTAATATAACACTGGACCACGTTGTCTGTAAATGAAATGAAATAAATAAATAAAGATAAAATAACGAAGTGATTCCGGGAAGTCTCAGTACTGTGCACCTTTATTTTCCTTTTTAAAAGATACAATAGCATTACATATCATTTTAGGATACAGAAGATCACTCTTAAGCGCAGTTAGTGACGCCAGTGCTGGGATCTTGGGCCAAAGCTAAACAAATCGTGTTGCGTAGATTGGTCCATGCATGCGCGTGGAGCATTCTGTCAATTTGATCGTTGAAGATAATCGCCGGGACAAAGTTAATGATCTGCATTGGCTCTCTAGCCAAAGCTTCCGCCTCGGCATCCAGAAAGTCACCGGCCGACGTCGATACACACACGTCTAAATCCACTACACTCACACCTACAGATGGTGCGCAAAAGTAGGTGCCCTGAAGGAATGCAGGGTAAGGGCTCGAAAATTCGCAGTTCATGTAGTACATCTGAAGAGCCGGGTGGCCTCTCAAGCGATCTAGCACGCAGCGGTGGACTCTGTTCGCCCAGCAGTCACGAGTTCCAAACTGGCAGCTAAGACTCCCGTCGGTGTTGCGCATAGTCCTACCCCAGGGCACGAACTCGAGCTCCAAAAATTGTCCAAACTCGTTGTACACTGGCGCTAGTTGACGGTTTATGAAGTTCACTGTGTCACCACAGCCGGAGGTGGTCACTGTGGTGATTTTTATCTTCCCATTGACGACTTGTTGGGCGTTAGCCACTGCCAAGAGAGCGAAAAAGGCGTAGTACAGTCCTGGCATTTTCACGTCTATTCTGCTCGGTGGGTACCGATTCTTTAAAGTAATTCGTTAACATTATTCCGTCATTTATTCAGGGTATTTAGAGAGATACGATTGCAATATTGATATCAAATCTTAATAAAAACAATTTTTCTGATACTGACCATAATCTGATGATGAAAAGTATCGAAGTAAGGCTAAAGTGCAAGATAGGTATTGATTTTTACGGTAAAAATATACAAATAAGCATGTTTACGTAATTACAAGATTCCACTAGCAAAAGTCAGCAGTGGGCAAAAAAAAACTAGCCAAGTAAGAGTCAGACGCACTCACGAAGGTTTCTGTACTACTATTAATTTTATTTATAACAGAAATGTATTTATACTACTTAGTATTCTGTGAATATTTCAAGCGTCTACATGTTGCCGTTATTAATATTGAATAAAAACCATTTTGTTGCATTGTAAGGAGCCCCACTCAAATATTTGTTTTATTTTGTCTTGTAACGTTTTGTGCGGTAACAGAAATACATAATCTGTGAAAATTTTAACAGTCTAGCTATCACGGTTCATGAATTACAGCCTGGAGACAGACAGACGGACAGTGGAGTCTTAGGATCCCATTTTTACCCTTAAGTTACGGAACCCTAAAAACTTGTTTATCCAGTTTGTTGCCCGTAAAGGACGGTCTCCCACTCTAAAATATATCAAAGTAATCTTCAATGTATTTATGTCACGCCAAGTAATTAAATCAGCCGTTTCATTGACTGCCTAGGTAATTTCTTTCATAATTCAGGCAAGTAATAGAACAAATGTTTACTTACTTGGCAAAAGGTTACATGGCTCCCCATATCAATAGCACAGTAGACTTTTGTCTGGTATTTGCAGAAATTTATCGGAAGTAATAATTAAATACTTATTTAACTTATAATGGTATTACGAGTATAATATCAGAATGAAACAGGACCAAAAATCTTTGCTCCTCTGAAATCCAAATTAAAATAAAATCATAAATGTTAGTATTTTAAGATATTTTGTTAACAAGCTACTAATGCATTTTTAGGGTTGGACCTCACCTGGCAGCACGGAATCGCCTT
This sequence comes from Yponomeuta sedellus, assembly GCA_934045075.1. Classification (NCBI taxonomy): domain Eukaryota; kingdom Metazoa; phylum Arthropoda; class Insecta; order Lepidoptera; family Yponomeutidae; genus Yponomeuta; species Yponomeuta sedellus. The sequence goes on from OW203735.1 coordinate 17,453,453, forward strand.
TGTTCCGCCTGTGCTACCACGTGCTGCAGTATGCTGCCGCATGCGAACGCGCGCTGTCGCATTCGGCAGACAAAAAAGGCGATCGCACGCGTCAGCATGCTGCAGCATGGGGTGGCATACTGCCGCGTTCTTTCATGATCAGTTTAGTTTCAAGCGCGAGCATTCTCTTTACGGTGTTGGTCACTGTATTCCGCCGACTCCATGTCATAGAGACAAGGATATTTCTGCACTAAAACTATCAAATTTTCGTCAGTCATTGTTATTTTCATGCGTACGGCATGAATGAACAGGCTGCACTGAGCTGACGAGCGGCCTAGTGCGCCATTGTACGATAGAGTGAGACAGCATGCGATAGCAAGTGATCGGCGGTGAAAGGATGCGTAAATGCGTTAGCATGCTATCGCGCGCTTCAGCGTTCCGGAGTCTCCCTGCCGACCACTGCATTTTGTCTGTGATGCCGATCGCCTCGAGGATTCCGCCGCGTGCTATCGCATTATGCTTTCTGTCTCGGTCTAGCAAATGGCAGTTCTAAGCGACAGAAAGAGAAAGGGCGACGGAAAAAGGCGATTCCGTGCTGCCAGATGTGGTTCAACCCTTAAGTTATTGTGTTAGCCTCTTCCCGTTATTGATACTCCTGGACCGTATTTCACAGTCCATAGCCTGTTATGACAATGCGACGATTAGTAAAATTAGTTTCCCTCCTTATTAATCAGTGCAATCAATCAAGAAAATAAAAAAAAACCATAAGTCACGTGATTGTGGGATCGCGGTTATCTCTTTGCGGATGTTTTGCATCGATATTTTCGATCTAGTCGGAGGGCGACTTACACTATTTTAGCCGAGTCGCGGTCTCCACTCAAGAACACGTTTACTCCAACGGTTGTCGGTCGGCGAGCCCACTACCTCTTCAGCTTGCTATCTCTCTAAGCTATGTCGATAACTTTGGTTCTCTGTCGGATGCATTCGTTACGAATCCTATCCTTCAGAGAAACTTCGAGTATAGCTCTCTCCATAGCTTGCTGAGCGACTTTGAACTGGTGGATCAACCCTTTCGTGAGTGTCCATGTCCATGTCTCGGCCCCGTAGGTCATGACAGGTAGGACGCACTGATTGAAATTTTCGTTATCAAGTATTGTGGTGTGGATGACGAGAAGTCTCGGGGTAGTTTACCAAACCAAACGCTGCCCAGCCCAGCTGGATCCTCCACTCCTTCTCGAAATTGTTTTTACCTAACTGCAGAATCTGCCCGAGGTAGGTAAGTGTATTCGGAAACAATTTCGAGAAGGTGACCATGTACGAAGACCGGTCTTGGATCAATGTGGCCATTCATCAATGTGGCCATTGTTTCGCACTGTCAACCGGTGCTAATTATGATTTTTCGTAACCTACCCGACTTCCACGACACAGGCTGTGCCTAGTGTGGGAGTTGCAATTGATCATCACTGTATTACTGGATTTTTAAATAAACAATTTTTATTATTATTTTTATTTATCATGACTTTGATTTTATCCAAATTCATGCCAAGACCAATAAATCGCCAGGTTAATGTTTTGCTTATCTACAACAAATTCCAATTACTGTAACGTTGAAATGATATCCCCTTGCATGATATTGTCATTTCCAATCAATCAAATGACAGTCTATTAATATCCCGTAAGTATATCAGGTTTGCACATTTTTAATATCGTTACTTTGCAACCACTATCTTTTAAAATTACCTGCTCATAAATCATTGAGATAGCTGAGACAAGTTCGCGATTAAGATAGAAACAGTTTATTAGTACTTTCATGCAATCATCATTGTGCAACGTCAAATCTTTGTATTTATATTTACAAAATGCTTTCTATTTTTTGTGGTGTTGCACTTAGTGACCGAAGATTACTGATTACTTTTTTAATTAGGGACAACAAACCGCAGTGCAGTGTGTCTCAAACAACCGCGCTATTCACTCGTTCGAACGTGAGTTCGATCCACATCGATCGCATTCATATTCAGTAATTTATGGTGGATTTAAGCTATCCCAGCGCTACGGCGATGAAGTGAATTAGTTGTGCAGGTGGGATATTGACCCTTATTTCTATGACTTTTAAAGTTCTTCAGTAGCTTAATACTTACAAACATGCGAGGTTTAGACATAGTCAACACACACAAAATAATAACATCAAGATAGTTTTCATTTCTATGAAGTTACGTTTAAAGTAAAGGGAGTTCGATCCTCAACTCTATTACCAGTTGGCTTAAGCGTAAAAAAATATAAAAGTTACTCGTACATCCAGCTCCGTTATCCATATTTTACAATATTGTTTTTATTTTATTTAACTAAGGAATCAAACAAACGAATGCACGCTAAGTCCAAAGATTGTTCGACAAAAAATCCCTTGATAGAAATTGAGAGAAAAAATCTATATTCAAATGACTTCACAACAAAACTTCCACCCCTAACTTTGAAGTGAAACATCCTTAATGATTTTAAGAGATTGTAACCTAAATTACTTCCTATTTTTTGAGGTCCTCGTTGATTTGAAAAATAATAATCACTGTCTTAATTCTTAAAACTAAATGTCACTTAGCACAACACATAGTTATCTTAATTCCGCATTAACTTACTTAATTTGCGAGTAGAAAAAGTTAAGTAAGTTAATCCGCAAGTAAATTAACAATAACATAATTATAATGGTAATAACTTCCACAAAACACAATCACTCGTCCTGGTTCCAAACTAGGATACCCTGGGCTATGGTACCCGAGCAAGGACATCACAGACATGAAAATAAACTCAGACTGAGGCCATTTGTACTGATTTTGGGTACCTCTGTTGATCAAGGTCAAGAATTGATTATTCTGTTTGTTTTTTTAAACAATTATTCAAATTCCTTAGCACTATTATTCAAGCACACGTTCGCATAAGAAAGGAGATCGAGCAGCGGCGACGTAGACTAATCTATGGGCATTGTTCTAAGAAGACATATTTTGACATTGGTAGAAGCGTGTACAAATATACAGGAATTATTTGTCAAACAATTCTGGCAAAATTTGCACAAAATGAGCTGTTTTCAGCACCAATTTACAAAGCACTTCATAGATGGCGGTCATAGGCGTGCATATACAAGAACAGGGATACGGCTGTCAAATTTTTGCTTCGTCGTCGTCGTCAGGATATACTAGTCCACTGCTGGACATATCCCTCCCCTAAAGAGCGCCACGTTGTGCTATCATAGAGGGTATTGTCACGTTATTTCTTAAGGGCAGAAATAAAACGGGAGCAAATTATTATTTACAACTATATTTACAAATGTACAAAGTAGGAGTGGGTCACTAAGCCTGAGTCTTATTTCACTCGCGCAGTCTGTTGAATCTCATCAAGCACAAGAGTACAATACCCCACTTCCCTCGCAATCACTTGCGCCACGTCCAGCATAGGAAGTCGAGCGTCCGTAGATCCAAGCAGCCAGGGGAAGCGTTGGGGAAGAGCCGGAGTAGGCCTCCAAGGTTAAATTGGTACAGCGGCGAATGGCTGAACCCGTATGGAGTTCCTGGAATGTGCCCGAATGTGGTAGGTACACATTAGTGGGAGATCAGGATAAGCCTGGACTGTCCCACATAGCTGGCAAGCGAAAGCAGAGACGGGGTAGGGTATACTTTACAAGCGCCCAAGCCTACTTGCTAGCGATGTGGCAGCAGTACATAATGATATTTCAGGCCAGAACGGTTACAACAAACTAAACTAAAAGCATAACTACATGTCGAAACTAATCAGTCACCGATAGATTATCGCTGGAATTATGCATAGGAAAACTTAATACTAACTAACACGTCATTATGTACATTGAACTTTGGACCATAGCCAAAACGCATCTACCGCGCAACGATTACTAAAGCTAAATAGGTACGTAAAATATGCACAACTCACCCAAGCTTGGGATTTCCTATTAGTATAGGAATTGGATAATCAATTGGTATCTCTACCAACACCTCACGACCAAGGGCGTCGTAGGATTCGTTGTAGCTAGTTAGCTAACACAGCAACAAATATAAGGTTGTCACAAGAGGAAGGATCCGAGCGACTGAGGCACGACGGCAGGCTGGCCTTTTCCCCACCATGCGAAAACAAGTCACAATACTACTAATGTTTGCGGCTTTCATCTATATCAACATCGTGGCGTTAGATCAGTTTGTCTGTTGAAATTATTATTTATTGTGTAAATACTAATATAGGTTTAAGAGTATATAGGGTTTGATTTTATTTACGTTTAATAATTATGTAAAGCTAAGTATTTTATACATATTCTATTAAATGTAAATAAGTTGTTAATTTATCTATTTTTTTTTAGATTTAAGCTAGTCAATAAGTTTGTAATTAGGGAATCATTGTAAATAATAATTTATTAATTAAAGTTCTGTGTTTGAAACAAAATGTGTGTCACAGTTCACATTTCGTTACAGTATTGCCCATAATCCCCATGCTGGGCATGCGGGTTGGGGATCGCAGTTCGGTGGAATTGTACTGCAGGGGGCGCTGCTGCCCACCCCCCGGTTTGTGTCCGTTAGTCGCCTTTTACGACACCCGCGGGAAGAATTGGGTTGGTGCTATTCTCTAGGCCAACACCACACAGCCAAAATTTTTGCTTAGCGCAGATTAATTTTTACAGCCGTATTCCGGTTCTTCTATGGCGACGCCTGTAAGCGCCATCCGCAGATGGCGATTGCTTTCTGAAGTTGTGCTGAAAACGGCCCATGAAGAAAAAAAATCTAGGTTACCCACATCCCGTATTGAATCTGAAATAATAACCTAAAACGTTTTTTTAATAAAATCATAACTTTTCAGGCCCTCTAATTTACAAACAAATAGGTTCATATTCAACGTATGCATGTAGTAATCGATTTTGTTGGTGTAAACGTGGATGGATTCCCTAACTGTTGCTCTAGATATCCAGGACGACAGCATACACACGCGTACACGAAACTGTATGGAAGCCTCGTCTGCTCTAAGTGGTGCACAGTGACAGTGCATAGGGTGTTAGTGCCGACGAGTCTCCATATTCAGGAGCTTTGCTGGGACCAAGTATGGACTAACATGGGTTCTAGGAGAGATTTTGAAACCGAAACGTGCACATGCCTTTTGCAAAGGATACAGCCACCATAGAACACGTCTCTGCAGTCCTGGATAATATCAGTGATTCACTTAACCTGACACGAATGCCACTGCGATAATCGCGGATTATAAAGAGTCTTAAGGCGATACGTTTCCGATAGTAAAATTATTAATATGATTTTCGAAACTAAGTAGATCTACAACTTTTTTTACTAGTATACTTCTGATGGCTAAGGCTTGTACCGTATTATGGATTAGATTATTAGTACCAATTACCATATATTTAGGCTTACGCTATTGATGGATTGGATAGCATCCATCATGTCAGATGGAACAGTTAAGATACTCGTATAATATAGATGAATTGCACAACACGAAAAAAATATTAAGAATTAAATCTAAGTAATGTTATACAATTGGCGGTGTTATCCTTAGAGCATTCTCTTCCAGACAATCTTCATACAATCTTCATAGCAGTGTGCAAAGAAATAGACCAGGAGGAGGAAAAGGACTCCAAAACAGGAGAGTAACACGCTACCATCGCTTTTTTGTAATCCAACAACTTGAACTTTGTACGATGTACAAAGGCTATTTTTACTCCTTTGGACATCATTACACCTGTTTCATCTCATCGATAACATCGATAAACACATCTGGTTCCACCGAAATAATCTGAAGTTGTATTTTCAGTTCTAGGTGATATAACAATTTTGTATTACATTATTTCACTAATAAAACAACAACGATAAATCAACTCCTAAATAGCGCAGTTAGTGACGCCAGTGCTAGCATCTGCGGCTAGGGCGAAGCAGATCAGGGAGCGTAGATTACTCCGCGCCTGCGTTTGGATGGGTAAGTCAATCTGATCATTGAAGACGATTGCCGGGATGCCATTAATGATCTCCATTGGCTGCTGTGATAGAGTTTCTGCTTCGGCATCCAAAACGTCACCCGCTGATGTCGCTACACACACGTCCAAATCCACTAAGCTCACACCCACAGTTTGAGCGCAAAAGTAAGTTCCTTGAACGTATGCAGGGTAAGGGCTCGAGAATTCACAGTTCATGTAGTTAATCTTTAGAGTCGAATTACCCCTCAAGAGGTCTAGAACGCAGCGGTTGGCTCTGTTGGCCCAGCAGTCACGCGGGCCAAACTGGCAGGTAAGACTCCCGTCGGCATTCCGCACAGTCCTACCCCACGGCACGAACTCGAGCTCCAGAAATTGGCCGAACTCACTGTACACTGGCGCAAGTTGTTGAGTTATAAAATTCATAGTGTGAATGCAGCCGGAAGTGGTCATGGTACTGATTTTTATCTTCCCGTCAACCAGTTGTTGGGCGTTGGTCGCTGCCAAGAGAACGAGGAAGGTGAAATATATTGCTGCCATTTTCACGTCTGTTCTGCGCGGTGGTCAAGTATCTATGAATATGTACTAAAAGTAGATTGATTTTTAGTCACTACATTAAAAGAGATAAGGTAGCTAGTATCTCATAATATTATAAATGTGTATGTAAGTTTGTATGTTCAGATATTTGTTACTCTGTTCCGCACAACCAGCTGAAAGGATTTAGATGAAATGTGGCACACTCTGGGATACTACAAGTAAATTGTAGTGCTGTCTCTTTGAATTTTCCGAAAAGAGCATGACTGAGCGTTACTTAAGTATTTACTTAGCTAAATTCTTAGTTAAAAAACCGGCCTATAGGGGTCATGGATTTGAATCATGGCATGTACATCGAATATGACTTCGAAAATAACTAAGTTACTTGGTTATTTTGTTATTAGACTCTCTGAACTGAATCCAAAAGTCCACGCAGAAGAAATCACGGACGGAAGCCAGTTATCTTTATCAGTTATCTTTATCTTAATACAAACTTCTTTTTGATTCTCCTAATCCTTTATCGATAAATTAGGAAAGCAGTTTTTTTTGTCACTACATTATACTTCGGGGAACGATAGATTAGTCGCTTAATACAGTGTAGAAAGATATTTTTTTTATTTAGTTTTACGATAACGAAGTATAAAGCTTTAAAATTTTGAACGGGCAGGGCCTCTCTCCGCGGGTCTTATGAAAGTTGAAGTTGTTAGTCTTGTAAAGCGGTTTTTAATACTGCATGGCGTTGTACATTTCAATTGACCATTTGCATAACGTTATGAAAAGCAGCGCTCAGCAAACAGTTTTTTGTTATCATCGCCAGTCATAAACAATGTCACTGAGAAGCCATCGGACTCAATCGCGAGATTCCCGACTTAAAATCGAATATTTCAAACCTCGGATGCATTATGCCCTCGGAATATAGTTAGTTGTAGTTAGTTGAATTTCAGATAACTGGAGACCACACACCACAGGCCAAATCTATGTTTTTTTTTTGTTTCGTTTATTGTGTATTGCGTTATTTCTTTTGTGCTCTTAGTATGATTATCAATTATATGTTGTTTTGTTTCTGTGATGTGTCTTGTTGTTACAATAAATGTCTTTCTTCCTTCCTTCGTTTCTTCCTTCGTCTCTCTTTCTTTAAACCATTAAAACACCAAATTAACTCAATGTTTCTTTGCATGACGTTGTCATTTTTAATCTTTAAAATTAGAATCCAGTAAGTGTACCATTATCATAATTTATTAGTGTATTATCATTATACCTAAACGATAATTCAATGAGATAAGCGAATTAGATTTGCGATTAAGATATTCTAGTGTGGAATACCTAGGTATCACATAGAGGTATACAGGATAAAGACATATAGGTATGGAAAATAATAATAATAGTTTCCCTTGATCTGGTCCCGAACTAGGCTACCATGTCTCCGGACAAAGAGGTCACAAAAAATTATAAAGATCCTAGCTGACCCGGCAACTGTTATTTTGCCTTATAAATTAGGCCACAAACTATTCTCTTACAGACGAAATATGCACAAAATATACACACAAAATGGATAAAAATTAATGAAGCCGACAAACAATGTGTCCAGAGATGTTTATATATGTACTCACTTTTTAAAACGTGGCTTTAATAACATTAATAATAAAGTTCTTTACACAAAACTCCATTTAAATGGCGACTTAACTGACATTTAGAAAGTGAAAAAGACCTACAGACGCTGCAGTAATTAATAAATTAAAATACTTTACTGCACCCAGTAAATATTGTACAATACGCGGGCTTAATACGAATTTATATACTATTTTTATTTTTAATGCACTAACCCGTGCTAAGGAACAAATTTAAAAACCTATTTAGGGGCTAAAAATTTCACCCATGCCGGGATTCGAACCCGCAACCTCTGGCTATCCGTGCCAGCGCTCTACCAATTGAGCGAATCCCGGCATGGGTGAAATTTTTAGGATCATCTACCCCCTATGATAGCACAACGTGGCGCTCTTTAGGGGAGTGCTATGCCCAGCAGTTGACTAGTATAGCCTGACGACGAACGAAATAGTAATAATTTAACTTATTTCGTAAATATTAATAAATGCAGTTGAGTCTCGAGCAGACTCACCAAGAGCGAGATTAACCCACTTTAACAAAAACACATGGTCATTGAACAAATTTGTAGTTTTATTTTCAGTTGGAAGTCATAACGTAACGTTTCATTATTCCATTAGTAGGACTTTTTCAATACACAACTCCTAAATAGCGCAGTTGGTAACGCCAGTGCTAGCGTCTGCGGCCAGGGCGAAACAAATCATGGAGCGCAAATTAGTCCGTGCCAGCGTGTGGAGGCTTGTATCCATCTGGTCATTGAAAACAATCGCCGGGACAAAGTTAATGACCTGCATTGGCTGCTGCGACAGAGCTTCCGCTTCGGAATCCAGTCTGTCACCCGCCGATGTCGCTACACACACGTCCACATCCACTAGGCTCACACCCACAGCTTGAGCGCACAGGTAGGTGCCTTGAAGTAAAGCAGGGTAAGGGCTGGCGTTTTCACAGGTCATGTAGTGCATCTGTGCTGCTTGGTTGTCTCTCAACAGGTCAAGCACGCAGCGGTGGACTCTGTTCGCCCAGCAGTCACGCGTTCCAAACTGGCAGGTGAGACTCCCGTCGGTATTGCGCACAGTCCTACCCCACGGCACGAACTCGAGCTCTAAAAATTGCCCAAACTCGCTGTACACTGGCGCTAGTTGTAGACTTATGAAGTTTACGGTGTCACTGCATCCGGCGGTGGTCACTGTGGTGATTTTTATGGTCCCGTTGACCAGTTGCTGGGCATTGGCCGCCGCCAAGAGAGCTAGGAAGGCAAAGTATAGAGCTGCCATCTTCACGTCTATTCTGTGCGATGGATACAGATAATATGTCATAAATATCTTTCGAAATATTTGTAGAGATAAGATCGCTAGTATTGGTATCATATCTTAATACATTCAATTTTCTGATAACATACGGTAGATATGAAATCACTAGATTTAAGTGAAACATTGATTGTCACGGAAGATAGACAAAAGAAAAGACGTTTGCGTATTTGCAGGATTCCACTTGCAAAAGTTAGCAAAGTGAGCAAAAGAACCTATAAAACAATTTTCTTTCCTCCCGAGGGATGGTCTCCCCTTTCAAGTGTTTCAAGGTAATCTTCCAAGATTACATCACAAAAAACTTTGCTTAAACTCTTTAAGCTGCCATATTTTCTTTGAGAGAGAAAAATATGTTTTGCTACAAACGCGGCTTACCAGAATAAACAGCGAAACTTATTAAGTCTCCTCCGAAAAAACACGCATTGTGACGACTTCTGAAGGAAACTCAAAACACCTCTTTCGCTAGAGAGAAACTTTAACAATAACATTAAAGTGATGTGCTTTATGTTAGTCTCTCTCAGAGACAAGTATAATTTTTCCCGGTATTTTTTACATTTTAAGAAGCTACCTACTTACAGAAATATGAGATGAGATTCTATTTATAAATTGCATGAGTTATGTTCTCACGTCACGTAGATAGCTAGACATAGAGAATACCGTATGACACTACCAGAAAAAGAAGTAAAGTAGAGTAAACAGAATAGTATTAAAGGTAAAAACTGACTAAGCAGCAGAATCATCTGGTGTGCGTATTTCTACTCTATACTTACCAAAATTTTTAAGAAAAATATATATCACCGGAGGGGCGACACAATAAATTATTTCTCGACGTTATTTTTCTCATTTAAACCGTCTGTTCGAAGTGATTTGCGACACTTTAGTAACACCAGAAAGCTACAATGCTAAGGGCACCTTAATCTTAATTTGTGGGAGAAAAACAGACGCTTTTCAATTATCCTTAACTTGTATATTTAAAAATTTAAGAGCACTCCAAGAGTCCCGTAAGACAGAGGGAGTACGCGCGCCAAGTTAGCCACAATGCCCGCCAACCTTCCAGCACCTTATCGCAATGGGTTAAGATCCATTTTTGACTAGTAGCAGCGTAACGTTTATTTTGGTTTCCCTTCTATATGCTAGACCGCAGTAGTATTAATGAAATTGACTTCCCGAGGGGACTGAACCCCGACCTCCTGCGTTTACGTGACTCCCTTGAACTCGCCTCTGCTGAACAGAGGCTCCGTTTTCTTGTAATTCAATGGAAATAAAAAACCAGTGGAAAGCATGAGTAGATAGATAGAGAACACTTTATTGTACATAAAAAAGGAAATTACACAGGTATTTCTTAACCTAAGAGTACAGACGGCGGCCTTATCACTAAAAGTGATCTCTTCCAGACAACCTTTGGATGGACTGGAGCAATATATTCGTAGTACTTCAGTCGCTGAACCTTCTTGATAGATTATACAACTCTAAATTGTCATTTACAATAGGTTGGTATACAAAAACTAGAGCATGTATGAGAGGAGGAGTGGCTCAGAGGGTTTGATAGCACGATGTTCACAATAGCACTTTGCTACTTTAGTTAGTTTCTCACTACAATCCTTAGCATCATACTTAATTCGCACTTAACCAACTTTTTACTATCTTCATTAATGACATTGCACTTTGCCTAACAGTCAAAAGCCAGCTAGCTACAAGCGTAAAGAGTTTGTTTAGTCGTCCAATGCTCACTTTTAAGTGCTTTTACTGTCATAATACTTTGAATGCGTGAATTGCCACCAGTTTCTACACTCAAGAACTAACATTGTAGACTTTTAGTCCGGATCTACTTACGGGTGTTTTTATGACGGAAGAGTCTCGCATAATCATGGTGTATGCGAATTTATCATGGTGTATGTGTTGTTCTTACGAAAGTTTTAGTTCAAAAAAGAAGTTTCGTTATCAACCCTTGTTGTCCCCGCTGCTGGGGCACGGGGCTCTTCCTACATAGTAGGAAGGTTAGGCCATACTCCACCACGGGGGCCAAGTCCAGGTTGGTGGAGGATTGTAAGACAGTGGCGGGTCTTACTGTCAGAAGTTATTAAGCCGCCCATAAGGCCTCTGACATGGCTTAACGACTGCCATTATATGACAGCCGGCACCAAAGGCTTTACGTGCCTTGCGAAGCACGGAAGCGCTCTGAAAAATGCACTAGCGGTAGTCACGGGACGCTTACCCATCCCGTACCTGACCGCGCCTGTCGTTGCTTAACCAAGTGATTGATTCCAATCACTCGATTCGCCTAGGCCACGAGCGCGTCGTGTAACATTAAACGTGTAACAACAAAAAAGAAGTAACATTTTGTAATTAAAGTGGCGATATTGCGATCTAACGTATTAAGATTCGCAAAAGTTTCCATTGTGCTACCGATTGTACCTATGTACTGTAACGAAATACAACTACCTAAGAAAATGCGATAGCGAACCTCATCCTATCAAACGTTTTAGAGGAAATGACATGGAAAGGTTCAAAGTAGCTCAGAAACTGCGCCTTAATGAACGTTACAATTCAAACTAGGTGTCCATTTCAAAATCTAGATCATCTTGGAAATGGACACTAAACTACAAAGTTACTCTTTTCAAAGTTCTTAATTAAGTGAGTTTACATAATTATTAATAAAATATAGATCTCATACATTGTACTGGCTTTAATTCCAGACATCACTGTTGTCTAAATAATCCTTTATGTTACAGTAGCCCTTTTGGCACAAAGTGTACTTAACATATTTTTTAAGCCGCGTTTCAGGCAAGCTTAATATATCTTCAGGGATTTTATTACAGAAGCTTTTGTATTGTATACATAATACAAAGGTACAAAATATTTTTTTTTTATTCTTTATCTTCATTATTTTTCGGTACTAGAATTTTAAGCGTACAATGCCTGTACTAGTTGACTCCGCTCTACCAATGCTATGGATCTAGTTAAGTTTGAGATGATATTACGAAAGAAAAATAAAACGAAACGAAGGATCTATTAGCCTTTGCCAACCTAAACAGCTTATGTTTATAAATTTACATTGTGTTGGCTACCTAAAGTTAAAAATTAATGATATTTTTCCTAACCGCACATAATGTTTTCATAGATATACGGACTGGCTTCATCATAGTTTTGCCGTATAGTAAACACATCTATGTTATACTACCCTAATTAACTATAATGCGGAGCGGTAGAACGGTGGCTGCTCAATCAAACGGTCGAGGGTTCAAATCGCAACCAATGACTTGCCAAATACCAATGACTTTGTTTTCTAAGTTATGTACATTTGTGAAAATACAGTAACACGGCCACTCGTCAACGTGAAAGAAAACATCGTGAGGAAACCTGAGTGCCTGAAGTGCTTCAGCACTTGATATTGCAAATCCGCGGTGGGTATGCGTGGTAATTAAGCGCAAAGGGTCATTTTAAGAGGTCTGTGCCCTACAGTGAGACGTATATAATAATAACAACAAAATATAATAATAACAACCCCGTACAAGTCACAAAGATATTACTGCACATCTTTAAGTTACCAAATCAAGGAAGAAGAAAATAAATTCATCAGCATACGTCGTCCATAGGGATCCCGTCGCGCCCCAAAAACTGGAAACAGTTTTAATGAATAGTCTAGCTGCGTCAGGCGAAAAACTTTAAAACGTACAAGAGACAACGACCACTATATTGTGTAAATTAAACTTGTGATGAGGAGAATCAGTTGCCAAAATAATATGATAATTTGTAGTTGATATGGGAAAAAAGACTAATAAGTAGACTGTGATGTACAAACCTAACTGCAAAGTAGGTACTCGGGGCTGCAAGTGATGCAAATTACTTCACCCAGATGTCGCTGCCTGTACGTATTACAGAGAATATTGTAAAGAGGTTCGAAATTTTACTGATAACGGGGAGTCGCCCATTAGCTCAGTTGGAAAGAGCGCTGGCACGGATAGCCAGAGGTCGCGGGTTCGAATCCCGGCATAGGTGGAATTTTCAGCCTCTAACTAGATTTTTAAAAATGTCATGTTATGTTATGTTAATTACTCGGTTCGACTAGGCCACGAGCGCTTCACTTTAGTATCACACTAGAATAAAATTACAATAATATTAGCGCTGGCACGGATAGCCAGAGGTCGCGGGTTCGAATCTCGGCATAGGTGAAATTTTTAGCCTTTAAATAAGTTTTTAAATTGTCCTTAGCACGGGTTAGTGCATTAAAAAGAGCATTAAAATAATTAGCAAACAAATTGTTAACATTAAAATAAATGTCTGTTTTTTTATTTGTTCTAAATTGACTTTGTCTTCCTCTATCTAAGCTTCTTCTTGGCTCTCCGTGATGTTTTTAAAATTTGTCGTACTTAAGGATATCATTCGCTGCTTACATTTCACAGACATTCGGGAAACAGAATGAAATTTATTTACGTTATTACGTTATGAAAAAAACTATTTTGATTTGACTCCTTCCCTTGCCTAGATTCTGCGCCGTCCTTATAATTGCCGTTGCCGTCAATCCAATGATTGCCGTTGCCGTCAAGCCAATTGCCGTAAAATCAGGGCTCGAGACGAACTCGTGGTTAGGCCAAAGGCAAAAGTTATCGCGACCGCGGCGACCCCGCAATCCCCCCAACAAACGACTGGCAAAACTTAACGACTTCATACATCCCCGGTTGAAGTTACAATGGGGCTGTAAAATTAATACCTCACCTCTGAATCCCAAGCTGCCTTTCTAGATGGTAATTCGCATGGTGGGAAGATGAGGTGTTCTCTTAGAGCTGTTCTAATAAAGACTTAGTACAGATGGCACCAATGTATGTACATAATATGCTGCAGGGGCACAATGCATTTGTGTATAACGTAAATGAAGGTGTCTATATTAAAAAAAAAAAATTAGTTTTGTTATTTTATGCTATATCCTAGTAATATTGGAAATGTAAACGTTTCTGATGTTTATTTGGTTGTTTGTTACGGAGATTTAAATGAAGGTTGGCGTTCAGATAGACAAATATCTGTCAACTCTATGAGATTTAAGATACTTGATATACCGGTAATGTGTCCTGCACTGACCACTTCGCAGGGACGAGCTAGTTTTGGCATTGATTTAACATTTTATCATGAGTAGACACAATATGATATAAGAAATTACACCGCCCGAAAATCAGCAATTTCATTACATTACTAACAGTGCCCACCAATTCTTTTGCATTGGATTAGAATAAAAGTACCTTAGGTACTCCCTTATCCAAGTTATTGCCGAGTTAATAGTATTTATGATAGTAATCTACGAGTATAACCTCGGTATCGGTGGATCACTGGATTTCCCTTTATTATACTTTAATACCATTTTACGGTTTTCCGTGCTCTTTTTATTTCTATTTGCAAAGTCAGCTCTGCTCTGTCAATTATTCATACTCACTTAATTTTCAAATCAATGTAAAAATGAAATTCAATAATGTTTTATTTTAAGTAGCACAGAAAGTGCGACTTTAGTAACGTTACAAGTTAAACGTTACGAGGTGTCCATTTAAAAATCTAGATAATACCGCAGACAAATTGGATAAAAAAACTTCATATTTTTAAAGTCCTTAATCAATTCTAGGTCAGGCAAGTTCTAGGTTGCTACCTACAACTCTAGCAGTAGACTGGCTTTAATTCCAGAGATTGTCATCTAAATTTATTTTTATGATATGGCTACGGGTTGGTGGTGGATTATAAGACAGTGGCGGGCCTTACTGCCAGATGTTATCAAGCCGCCCATAAGGCCTCTGACATGGCTTAACGACTGCCATTACAAGACAGCCGACACCAACGGCTTACCGCGCCTTGCGAAGTACTTGTTTGGGTGGATGTATTGTTGCTCTTTCACGTAAATGATACCGATTATTATGGATTACGAAACTATAATAATATAGGTATAAAAACCTATTTAGAGGCTAAAAATTTCACCCATGCCGGGATTCGAACCCGCAACCTCTGGCTATCCGTACCAGCGCTCTATCAATTGAGCCAATGGGCGACTCACGGCATCAGTGAAATTTCGAACCTCTTTACAATATTCTCTGTATTACGTACAGGCAGCGACATCTGACTTAAGCAAATTGCATTACTTACAGCCCCGACTACCTACTTTGCAGTTAGGTTTAACATCGGAACGATATCACTGTACCCACATGATACACTATTTTTTATTTTTAATGCACTAACCCGTGCTAAGGAACAAATTTAAAAACCTATTTAACACGGGTTAGTGCATTAAAAATAAAAATAGTGTAATAATATAGGTAGTTTATAAAACATCAGAATCGACCAACCCTCCACCAACCCGGACTTGGCCACTGTGGTGGAGTATGACCTAACCTTCCTGTGATGCATGAAGAGACCCGCGCCCCAGCAGTCATCGATCAATCAATATAGTAGCCCTTTTGGAACAAAGTGCCACATTTACAATATTTTCAACCACGTCTTCACATCTTTTCTCTCTCTCTCTTCCCTCCTTAGCCTTTTCTATTCGCACAACCAAACATTGATTTACTGTGGTCTATACAGTGTACGTTGCATGACAACAATCAAACAATCGATTTCTGTGTCAAAGTGTCTATGGCAAAATTCGTCGTCAGGCTATACTAGTCCACTGCTGGACACAGCCCTCCCCTAAAGAGTGCCACGTTGTGCTATCATAGGGGGTAATGCCCATAACCCCCTAGCTGGGCATGCGGGTAGGGGGTAAAATTAGCAAAAGAATTTTATTTAGTGTACGTTGATATGAACCAAACAATTGATTTGTGTGTCAAAGTGTCTATGGCAAGATTAGCAAGAGAATGTCGTATCTCTCCGCACCCTGATAATTCCCCTAAAATATTTAAGTTTTCTTCCACGTCCCCTTTCGGCCGCAACAAGATTCAATTTCACGCCCTCGAAAGGGGTCCGATGACGATTCACCGGTTGTCGGGTGCTTTGTGCAAATATACAAGCGACCAGGTTAAGGTGGTCCTTTGGAATCTATTGGATGAATGAATTGACGGCCACGGTGGCGCAGCGGTTTGGCACGCTGACTGTAAAACCGAATGTCTCGGGTTCGATCCCCGGTCGGGTCAAACTAGGAAACGAACTTTTCTAGTTTGTCTCGGGTCTTGGATGTTATCTATGTATTTATTGTATTAAATCTATCGTCGAGTTAGCACCTATAACACAAGTCATTTAGTTGTACTTACTATAGGGCTAGCGAGATCTGTGTAATATGTCCATGAATATTTATAATATTTATTTATTTCAAGATTGAATAACTATTTATTGCCAAGAACAAAGAATATGTTACACTTATAAACTTATGTACTAAATTACTTTTATCAGATTATAATTACTATTTTCATTTTTAATGCATTAACCCGTGCTAAGGAAAAATTCTATATATTTCTTATATATATATATATATATATATATATATATATATAGCTGTTGGGCAGATGATGAGCGGTGATGGATGAGTTGATGCGTCCAGCGCACGGAGAACACTCCTGCACTGTTCACTTATAGTCTAATATTGTCAATATATTGTTCTTTGAGCTGATAAAGTTTCTTGGTCACCAAAATGTCTATCACTTCACGAGAATTCGAGCACTTATCACGCGCGTATGTCACAGTGCGAATGTGTGTGCATATGGATGGATAAAATAGTAGCGAGCGAGCGGCACGAACGACGGCACCGGAGCGACCAGAAGACCAGATATATATATAGGAGTGTTCTCCGTGCGCTGGACGCATCAACTCATCCATCACCGCTCATCATCTGCCCAACAGCTAAAGCGAGCCATCATCCACCATTACCAAGTAAGCCCATTCACTTCACCTCCCATTCCGCTCTCTCAACCAGCCCATCGTGAGGTAGACCTAGCCGACACTGGCTAACTACCATTTTTGGTAGTTATATATATATATATATATATATATATATATATATATATATATATATATATATATATATATATATATATAGAGAACAAAGTCGTTGGTCATTGGGTGAAAGAGCGAGGCTAACCCTTCAAAAACCAGGACTTGGCCCGCGTGGTGGAGAGTGGCCTAATATTCCTGCATTGCAGGAAGAGACCCGTGCCCCAGCAGTGGGCATATATAGGGTTGGAATCGAACCCAGAGGGTAGATCAATGGACTCGGAAGCAAGAGGCTCAGGTTTGATTCCCAGTGCGGGCATGTACCAATGACTTCCTTTTCTAAATTAATATTTATTTTAATACAATACAATGACACACTCTTGCCCCAAACCACAAGATGCTGTATCTACTCTGATAACTCTTCACGACTCTAACGACTTCACAAACGTGAAAAAAACATTCAGACTGAGACCTTTTGCACAGATCAAGTACGGCGGCCACCAGCGGGAATCGTACCCACGACCTTCGTAATTATAGTCAAGCATGCTACCGATAAACCAAAAAAGAAGTCAGTGAAATGAATGTATTTTTGTCATTACTTGGCATAGGTTTACTTAAAAACCTATTTAGAGGCTAAAAATTTCACCCATGCCGGGATTCAAACTCGCAACCTCTGGCTATCCATGCCAGAGGTTTTCAGCCCCTAAATAGGTTTTTAAATTTGTCCTTTGCACGGGTTAGTGCATTAAAAATAAAAATAGTACAATATATTACTTCTTAAATGATTAAGTATTATAAGTATTAATAGTCGTACAGACATTATTCCGTTATTCTGCTGTGTGGTGTCGGCCTAGAGAATAGCACGCACTAAACCAATTCTTCCCGCGGGTGTCGTAAAAGGCGACTAAGGGATACAAACCGGGGGGTGGGCAGCAGCGCCCCCTGCAGTACAATTCTACCAAACTGCGATCCCCAACCCGCATGCCCAGCGTGGGGATTATGGGCATTACCCCCTATGATAGCACAACGTGGCGCTCTTTAGGGGAGGAATATGTCCAGCAGTGGACTAGTATAGCCTGACGGCGACGACGACAGACATTATTCTAAAAGAAACGGGATTTCAACTTTTCCGCAGCCATGGCGACTGTAACCGTGCTTTTTAATTCAATAAAGCCGTCTAAAAAGTATAGTTTTATTTACAAAAACACGATTTCTTAAAACAATTATCAAATGCAATTTAATTAGGTCTTTCTTTTACCACGAATTATTAAAAGTGCAAATATATAGTATTTTAGAAGAATCTGGTTCTTATAATTCACAGCCTTTGGTTTGATAAGAATTTTAGTATACTTATGTTATTTCCTTGTCCTTTGAATCTACAAGTAATCGGTTTAAAATTGTATCTTACTTAAGTCGAGGTAACGAATGGGCTGAATTTTCTGGACGTACATCTGACAAACCTATTATTTAAGTTTTATTTTTAATAACGTTTTTACTGTTCTATCAAGTATAACAAACAAAACATTCGGTCTCATATCAGAAAATATAAAGTTTCGATAACGCGGCTATCAGGAGCACAGAGATCACAGGCCATCGTACTCTGGTCCTCTTAGATCACCCTCAGACAGTATTCAGTTGCATTCAAGATGAAAGTCGAAGACTCAATTGAATCAATCTACCGTCAAATTAGATCTGGGGTTTTGTGGGGAGAGCGTTTAAAATTTCACAGGTGGTTTACGTTACATCGATCTGTGAGGGACTGATACCTACCTACATCCTTTTGTTCGCTGAGTTCTGTATCAAAGGATAATAAATCACAGGATAAAGTGACGGTTTTACTAGTCAACTTAAAATGAACAACAAGGGGGCCGATTCCCATGCGAATTAAAAGTGTAGACGCAAAATTTTCGAAGGAAAATTTAAAATGTCGCATAAAAATCAATTTCAGGTTTCCTCACGAAGTCGTATGTGCAAATTTGCTAGTAAATTTCCCTCGCTTTGAGGTGTCATAATGTTGTAATTATAATCATAATTGGAGTCGTATCTACGCCTTACACTTGTATACGAACTATTTGCTAACGGAATCACGCCCATGCGAGTTGAAAGCGTAGACGCAAAATATTCAAAGGGTTTGTCAATGATGGCACAACCTTGCGCTATGGCGTTTTTTAGTGGAGGGCTATGTCCAGCAGTGGACTAATATAGCCTGAAGAAAAAGAAGACAATTGTCGCACAAAAATAAGATAAGATAACACGACGTCATTAGACTTTTATTTTCTAATTTGGCGTTCATGATGTAGTGACAACAATGTAACAATACAATGTATTTGCGTGTAATGTGAGCGCGCCCGGCGAATCGCGTCCCCCGTTCGGCAGTTACTCCCGCGCTCCCTCACATAACACAAGTGTCTTATAATTTCTAATATAACCTACAGTTAACTAATTCTATCTTTTATTCAGTGCCCGTTAATTAGCCTGAGAACTGTTCCTATAACCTGAGTACATGTAATTGAACACGTTAAACAGAAAGAATAAATTGGTGACATTAAACACATAAACGTACAATATTGGTGTATACTGTTGAGATACCAAAATGATATAGGATTTTGGCTGACGCTCAACTTTTTATGTAGAATTCAAGTCATAAGCCTTAGAGTCGTATACGACTTATTTGCTAATGAAGTGAAAATTGGGTCCTTGGTCCGAATATCTTTTTAATGGAGCCTATCTTTTTTGTAGCCTTTGTTATTTCAAGCGCTGAGGTATAATAAAAATAAGTAATAAAACGAGTCGGTAAGTGTAGATTTTTTTTGTTGAACTTTTATTTGCCATGTTTGCTCTCTGGTTTATTATTCTGAATCTCTCTTAAGCCGGCTGGAAGAAATATATCCTACTAATATAATAATAAACGTGAAAGTTTGTAAGTCTGGATGGATGTTACTCGTCTCGACTCTTTCACTTAAAAACGACGAAACAGATTTTAATAAAACTTTACGATAATATAGCTTTTATATATATATTATACTATATTAGAATAACACATACGCTACATTTCACAAAGACATTATGTGATATATTTTAAATGCGACCCAAAAATAATAAAATTTATGTCATAATTTTAATGTCATAATGGTAGTTCTTTTATACATCACGCAAAGCATAAGCTACTCGAAATACTAATCCTGCGTAGACGAAGTCGCGGGCATCAGCTATTTTCGAAATAAGACTATGTTTATACATCTGTCTTATTTAAGTTTTTATTTTTGTGAAGAAATCGCAAACCACACTTTTAATAGGTAGTTACCGGAAATAAAATAGCGTCTGGCCTGCTCGCGCCAACGCTATCTGACAGCACAGTACTTTCTGCCTCCTTATACAGGGGTATGCTCTATCCATATCACTATCCATTATCCAGTGAATAAGAACTAAAACGTTTTGCACGTGACATTTGCAGAGACCATAGATAAATTGATTGCTTGGCAACACTTGGTATTCCTGATTACATATTTATCTATTTACTTCTAATTCAGCGACAAAAACTTTTATAAATCGATTTAAAATATTATAGGTTTGATTGAAATGTTAACGCTTGTTTTTAGTAATTAACCTGTCGTAACGTAAGAGCATTCTCTTAAGCTAATCAGATGATGATTAGCATTGAAACAAGCGTGAATGCATGCAACAACTAACGAAGTTGATGAAGCGAAGAGAGGTCTGAGTCTGACTATCCTCGTTTTACTTTCGAACGTAACTTGCTATCTCTATAGTCATGATTTTGGACAACTTTAACAAAAACAAAAGCATTGATATGGTTTCGTTATCAACCCATGTATGTCCCCACTGCTGGGGCACGGGTCTCTTCCTGCATCACAGGAAGGTTAGGTTAATAGGTTAATAGTAAGTGTCACGATATTAAAATTATTTAATAAAATAGTGTCATCATACCTATAAAATTGGAAGTGCCGTTGTCACTACCCAACAGTAAGCGTCCGTTATGTTGGCATCCCTGCGACAAAGTATGGCGGGATGCATATATTATAATATATTGGGAAAGTCAGCCGTGGGCTGGCTCACTTTAACTGTATTCTTGGTGAAGGAACCATATCCTAACACAATCTACCCGTACATATATAAATATATTGGTCAGGCTCCAGTTTTCAAGAAATTAAATTATTACTGCAACCTATTGTGGTCTAATTAAAATTAAATCATGTGTCACATTAATGAGATCATAAAACCAAGTCACGTATTCTGCCATCCCTGCGCCGTACGATAGAAAGGGACAGAACGCCTGCCTTTTACTCGACTGTAGCGAAGCCCAAAAGGAGGGTAATGTACGTAGGTATTTTATGTTCCTTCATAACTTCATAACATATCGTCAGATTTTGACAAATATGATCTTTGATATGAAACAAGGTTGAATCAAAAGTAAAAAAGTAAAAATAAAAAACTGAAACTAAGCATATGGTGATATTTGTATGAGTACAATGTATGAGTTCTATGTTTATAATAATTATGTAAACTATGTTAGTTAAGGACTTTTGAAAAGACTAAGTTAGGAGTTTTTTTGTCCATTTTTTCTCCTAAATGATCTAGATTTTGAAATGGACACCTAGTTTGAATTGTAACGTTTATTAAGCCGCAGTTTTTGTGCTACTTTGAATAAAACCTTTTCATTTCATTCCGTTTCATTTATTAAATAATATGAAGAAGGTAGTGACGTGTTATTCGTGAATACTATCTCTGACATATTTTATACACTCCTAGTATAATATTAATTATTATTAATTTCATTCAAAGAAGATTCTAAGTCACAATCCGCGTCCAAGCCAATAAGAGCCGCAAAACGTTACGCAGTTAAGACAACCTCAGTTCTTGAATAATTAATCAGTTTGTAAACCTTCTTATACCATTTTTTTATTTCTTTCATTCTGCTCTAAAATTTATTTTTATAAAAACCTATTTAGAGGCTAAAAATTCCATCCATGCCAGGATTCGAACCCGCGACATCTGGCTAACTGTGCTAGCCCTCTGAGCTTATGGGCAACTACCGGCATCAGTGAAATTTCGAACCTCTTTACTTACAAGCAGCGACTTGCGTTTTTAGACTCTAAGTAGGTTTTAAAAATTGTTCTTAGCACGGGTTAGTTAGTGCAATAAAAAGAATATAATCATGTTTATACTCAAATTTATTGATTGATTGAAATCAAATGAATTTTTACGGACTACTTGCTATTCGCTCGTGGCCTAGGCGCTCGTGGCCTAGGCGAACCGAGTGATTGGAATCAATCACTTGGTTAAGCAACAACAGGCGCGGTCAGGTACAGGATGGGTGAGCGTCCCGTGACTTCCGCTAGTGGCATTTTTCCGAGCGCTTCCGTGCTTCACAAGGCACGTTAAGCCGTTGGTGCCGGCTGTCTTATAATGACAGTCGTTAAGCCAAGTCAGAGGCCTTATGGGCGGCTTGATAAGTAATGCCCGCCACTGTCTTACAATCCTCCACCAACCCGAACTTGGGCCCGGTGGTGGAGTATGGCCTAACCTTCCTGCGATGCAGGAAGAGACCCGTGCCCCAGCAGTGGGGACATACAAGGGTTGATAACGACTTGCTATTCTATTCTTTGAACATTGTCATTACCTTCAGTCTCTAGTTTTAAAATAAATACGATGTTTTGTAAGTATAACATCTATGTTGTGATAGTAACATTATATATTATACAAAAATTATGATAGCTTAAATATTTATAATAATAATAATTAATGAAAAAAATGGAACTAAACCTAAAACATCCTAATTTGAGCCAGATCGCTGTCGGGCGGCAGAGTACCAAGAAGGCTGGCGGCATTGCCTCGCTGTATGGCTAGGCTTATTCTTTGGCCAAAGTAAGCACCAGTCCTCGGGTCTCCTGAAGCGTCGACTAGGCGCGACGAGATCTCCTTAAAGAGGAGTCTCGCCTCCGGACCCCATGGCCCCAGAGTCTCGACTCCGAAAGGCACAAATATATAGCCCGTTTTGTAAGTCGTATACAATTTATTATTTTACCTGCAAGAACTCCCATAACTTTAAATCTATTTCTATTTTGAGATAGCTCCTTTTCCTCGTATTTCTGTAATTTGAGGAAAAAGAACGGTCCCAAAATAGATTCTGTGGAAAACCCACCTCCAACTCTGGACCCAAAACAATTTAGGTCTAATTCAATTACTTCGTTTTTGATAAAGAAAATTGGCAATAAGCATTCATTTTCAAGGAAAACGTATGTTCGAAATACCTTTGCTAAAAGTATAGCCTCTTTCGCAATCATTAAAAATGTTGCAAAGAGAAATTGTTGCAGAGGCGCAGGAGGAAAAAAAGAGAAGTAAAAGCAGCCTTAACGATTTTTTGCTATGCAAGAGAAATTGTTGGCAGAAACACAGAAAAAAAAACCAGAAGTAAAAGCAGCCTTAAATTTTTTTTATGCGAGTAAAATTGTAACCAGAATCACACAGGAAAAAACCAAAAGTAAAAGCAGCCTGAACATTTTTTTAAAGAAACCAGTGAGTACTTTCGCCCTTTACTAATCGTTCCCGAAGCTCGTGAATCAACCAGCTTCCGCAAAATCAACCATCTACACATGATTAATTACCTTACGTGACCAGAATTAATTCAACCCGCACTGCACTCATTTCATTTATTCACTATTTAAACAGTAATAATTTTCAATGCATTATTTCACACTATTTATTATTTAGGGAGCGGTGGCAGCTCAGTGGGTAGAACCAGGGACTGGCAAGCGAGAGCCCCAGGTTCGATCCCGAGTGCGGGCATGTACCAATGACTTTGGTTAATTTCAAAGTTACGTACATTTGCGAATTTGTAGTCGCAATACCACACGCTAACGGTGAAGGAAAACATCGTGAGGAAACCCGCAGCTTGGTTGGCTCCGCACGTATTGACTAGTCTTTCCTGTGGGCTAGGCCGACTAAGCTGTCAGGATGGTATAGGTGCTGGGCAAGCCTACACCATCTATAAAACCATGTCCCAGGCACTACAGCGTCGGAGTGGTCCCTTCACCCATCTAGTGTGAGTGAAGATACCACTGGACGCTGTATAAATCATCTCATTAAGTTATTATTATTATTTCACACATGGAGAACGAACGTGGGATACGTAGCTATCTCGAAGATAAGATAAAATAAGAATATTTTTCATTGTACGCTAAGAAAAAAACCAACATAAAATATTTACGAAGATACAGTACAATAATTGGCGGCCGTTGAATTGGATACCTCACCCTAAAGAAATTGCGGCTCTTTTACACCAAAAATTCTAATGGAAATCTGCTACTGCGGATTGAAGTGGTGTGTTATATTATAAAATAATGCATGGAAAACTACAAGGTCGACTACTTTTCACTGCACACGGTCCTTTTCGAATGAAATTGCCAACTGGCGGATACGTGGGAAGTGCTCTTCGGATTGTACTAATTCAGTTTTTGCCCCAGCAGTGGGGACATAGAGGGTTGAAATCGTGATACTAGAAGACAAATAAATTTTATTTCAACGTAAAGAATTTACATTCTGTTTGTTGAATGTCAATGTACACTGTAACATGTAAGCCGCTGCCTTCGGGTCGTACTGCAGCGGAGAAAAGGGCAGCGGGCTAAAACATATTGTGACTGTGCAATAACCACAGTAATCAGTTTTTTTGCGTTTTTTTTGTATCTGTAAAGTGTGAGGTTTTCAAAGTTTTTATTTGAAAAGTCACGTCTTAATATGATTATTGTTATACTATTTTTATTTTTAATGCACTAACCCGTGCTAAGGAACAAATTTAAAAACCTATTTAGAGGCTAAAAATTCCACCCATGCCGGGATTCAAACCCGCTATATATATATATATATATATATATATATATATTTTAGCCTCTGTATATATATATATATATATATATATATATTTATACGATATTTATACGATAAAGCAAACACAATAATCCTATATTATATCTCTAATAATCATATATATATATAATTATTAAATATATGATTATTAGAGATATAATATAGGATTATTGTGTTTGCTTTATCGTATAAATATTAATTCATAACTCAAGCACTTTCTGTGCAATCATAAACAAAGACAATAAATTAATTAGCAAAAATAACACATTTCACACTTCACAAGGGAGAACAAACAGATACTTTTGGAACTTTCTTTTAGAGATAAATTGCACAGAAGTACCAAAACACATATTTCTTGTACGGTACGAGAGCGACATGTACCAAACTCGAGTGCTAAACTAGATCTGGGTCATCTTCTTGAGCTGGTCATCATCAGACCTCCAAATCTTCGGCTGTAGAAGTGACAGTGAAATTAAATACTTTAAAAAACTATTTAGAGGCTAAAAATTCCGCCCATACCAGGACTCGAACCCGCGACCACTGGCTAACGGTGCAGCGCTCTCCCAACTGAGCTAATGGGCCACTACCAACATCAGTGTAATTTCGAACCTCTTTACAATACGCTCTGTATTACGTACAGGCAGCGACATCTGGCTGAAGTAATTTGCATCACTTACAGCCCTAAGTACCTCCTTTGCAGTTAGGTTTTACATCGGAATGATATCGCTGTACCCACATGATAATACTCTTTTTAATGCACTCACCCGTGCTAAGGACAATTTCAAAAAACCTATTTAGAGGCTAAAAATTCCACCCATGCCAGGACTCGAATCCGCGACCTCTGGCTAACCGTGCCAGCGCTCTGCCAACTGAGGTAATGGGTGACTCAGCGGCATCAGTGAAATTTCGAACCTCTTTACAGTACTCTCTGTATTACGTACAGGCAGCAACTGGCTGAAGTAATTTGCATCACTTGCAGCCCCGTGCACCTCCTTTGCAGTAAGGTTTTACAACGGAATGATATCGCTGTACCCACATTCGGCGGATTCAGTAAAGTATGATTTCTAAATGCATCGAAATTCTACTTTAATATGTTTTTATATATGTCCGCACGTCACAGGCCTTCTCCCGGAGAGAGATTATGGGCGCTTTTTCTACTTTAGCATTATAAATGTGAAAGTTTTTAAATTTACACATCTATTACTTCTACAATATAGACATCTACTGAAAAATAGTGGTGAAATAGAGTAGAAAAGTAGAAGTTTGTATGTAACTTTTTATTCGTTGGAGATGTTTGCATGATAATTTGTATGAATTTGATGATTGAATGTTTATTGCTCAATCACGCACTAACGGCTGAAAGTTTACATGAAACTTACAGATATTACAGATAAAGAAATATATGAATTGAGACATAGGATACTTGCGTTCCCCGATATTGCGTTTACGTTAGATAGTTTCTGATGCGGTCATAGTGGCGGGGTAAAGGTAGTCATATCTAAATTATATATCAAACGGGTCTAATCGTTATCGTTATCAACACTTGTATGTCCCCACTGCTGGGGTACGGGACTCTTCCTGCATCGCAGGAAGGTTAGGCCATACTCCACCACGGGGGCCAAGTCCGGGTTGGAGGATTGTAAGACAGTGGCGGGCCTTACTGTCAGAATTTATCAAGCCGCCCATAAGGCCTCTGACATGGCTTAACGACTGCCATTATATGACAGCCGGCACCAACGGCTTAACGTGCCTTGCGAAGCACGGCACGTCGCACTTCAAAACGTACGTTTACGTTACGTGGTACCCAATGAATAATCGCGATTTGACCCGTTTAATATATAACTATGTATGAGTATCGCGAATCATTAATAAATACTATATCTAAATTACTTATACGGAGACTTGGTAGCGGAGCGGTAGGAACCTCATACAGAGGTCGTGGGTTTGACCCCCGGCGTGTACCAATACTTTGTTCTCAAAATTCATTTGTGAAGTTATAGTAGCAATACCACACATTAACCTTGAAGGAAAACATCGTGAGAAAACCTGAGTGTCAGGTGTTCACATACCCCGTTTCTCGTGGTCCTACCGATTTGCCCTACTAGTCGGACCACGAGGGAGTCCTATTTCTGTCTGTGTGGTTTAGTAGCTGTGGTCAATTAAACAACTGTTTTTAAATAAATATATTCAAAATTATATGTGGTGTCGGCCTAGAGAATAGCACTAACCCAAATGCTTCCCGCGGGTGTCGTAAAAGGCGCCTAAGGGGCACAAACCGGGGGGGTCGGCACACTAGGATACCCTGTGTCGTGGGAACCAGAAACAACGACATAACAAACATGTAAACATTCAAGACCTGGGTTTTTTTGTCCCTAGCCAGGGTTCGAACCCGAGACCTCCTGCATGGCAGGGAGATGCGCTACCGCTGCGCCATAGAGGTCGTCCATGACTGATAAGTTGTATGAGGCTAACCTTCGGGTCTCTACAGCTGGTGAGATATACTTCTGCGCCATATAGGTACCTACCATATTTACCCATTTCGTGCTTTTACCGCAGACCTGTCTTTGCTGCGTAAACAGAGAGCCCTAGACCACACAAACCAGCCTTACCAGAACCAAGATCCAACCTTTTCACCTTCCAAATTGGCTTATCATCTGCTTCGCCGTCACTGACACGGCAGCCTCTATCGTCTTCATATTAAGTGCGATAATTGTAAAATCAGTGTCAGTTTTCGCAGACTGTTTCGAGAGGTCAGGTTACGCTGGCTGCGTAAAGCTATGTAAGCAACAAAGTTTATAATTGGCTGTAACCCACCGATTGCAAACCCACTCCCGGGAGACCTCGGTACCTAATTAACCATCTCATTGCGTAGTTTCAGGATTATTGTGACGAAATTGAACGTTGGTACTTTTTTCTACTATACACTTTATTGCACACATTAAATATAGTATAACATTCTTAGATTTAAGAAATTTTAATGGCCATAATTTTATCGGTTGTGCAATGACGTGTTCTTTATCTATCTACATACAGAAAAAACAAAATTCACAAAATACAAAGTGTACATTTATCTTTATCTTCTATAAAAAAGTGGATTGGTGTTCGTTAGCCTCACTAAAATTGAGAACGGCTGGACCGATTTGGCTGATTTTTTAATTTTCATTTTTGTGGAACTCCAAGGAAGGTTTGGCGGTACGAAGTTTGCCGGGACAGCTAGTCCTTAATATTTTATTTATTATGTTTTTGTTATAATTTCTTATTTTTGATAGTAACTTCCAAACAACACAACTGACTTGACCTGGTCCTGAACTATGATACCCAGTACTATAATAACAAGACAAAGACGTTTCAACCATCAAAATACATCCAGACTGAGACCACTTGTACAAATGTACGGCGGGCTCCAGTGGGAATCGAATCCAAGCACCTCAACGGCTTAACCGACGAGGCAATCATCAAAATGGCAAGCTCGTTCCAGTAGATATGTTGATACGAACATTATAAACGAAGGGGGAAAAATTTACAATAATAACTGTTATTGTAAACCAACCCGCACTTGGCCCCCGTGGTGGAGTATGGCCTAACCTTCCTGCGATGCAAGAAGATACCCGTGCTCCAGCAGTGGGGACATACAAGGGTTGATATCGAACGGACGTACCCATACCGTACCTACGCACTGAATATAAGGTACAGTACCTACTGATTGCAGATTCAATTGATCGCAAAACTACGGTTGAAGAAAATCCGCTATTTGACACGTATCAAATTTGACGCGATAAATGAATATTTCCTATAGTATTTAACGTAAGAAACCGAAATTTATATTGATTTTGTTAAGTAAGTATGCAGGATGGCTGCAAAATTTGCAAAGTAAAAAATTTTTTCTTCGTTTAAATTCGTAACGGCGAAAACGCTATCCGCCATCTTGAAACCATCTAAAGTATGTAAACAAATATTTTTCAGCCAGAGAAAGTGGACATTGATTATAATAGGACTTACATCAAAGTGACCTTTACATAAATACAACCGAGTTTCAATCGATTAAGAGTCTCTTTTGGCAAGTTTGAGCCAAGTTTTTCGAATGTTAATTTCACTGGGTACACGAATCTACCACTTCCCGGGGGTCTTTATTGACGTGTTTTTTCATTCTCGAACAATGCAATAATGATAATTGGTATATGGATGGATGTCTATTCGATGAAATTATGGTTGCGTTGTTGTTATTTCACTATGCTCAGAGATCACTTACAGAAAATTGAATGTCAAACTTTGTTTACAATTTTTTGGACTTCAAACCATAGACAAAAATGGCTGACCGCGTTTACAGCCAAAAGGCTGTTTAGGAAAATAAAGTTTTAAAATATATTTTTATGTTGCTTTTAGGTCCTCAAAAAATATACTAAAACATTTTTTGGTCTAATGGAAGAGTTATTTACCTTTTAAGACTTACTTGAAAACAGAGTCAAATAGCGGATTGCACAGGTAATAATTTGGGTATGTGACAAATAAAATATTTTATTTGCACATCAGCCCACTATCGTCCACTAATGGAGGCGGCCCGTTCTTTCTGTCCTCAGCGATCCCGATCCAGCCGGTTCCAGCACTCAGATCATGGGATCTAACCAGGGCATAGTGCCCGACGGACAACTTGAACAAAAATAGCGCACTCGAAAGGAGTTTGTGATGAAATTGTGATGTGATGAAACAGCATGCATAACATAAGTAGATAACTACTTATGTTATGCATGCTGTGTTTATCTGTTTATTGTTAATTGTTAAATGAAATTTACGTTAAGTTACTTTATTATTGTGTGTGTTTGTATTTGAAATGTATTAGACTTGTTCTGGAAATAAAGAATATTATTATTATTGTTACTATTATTATTATTATTATTATTATTATTATTATTATTATTATTATTATTATTATTATTATTATTATTATTATTATTATTATTATTATTATTATTATTATTATTATTATTATTATTATTTTTATTATTATTGTTATTATTATTATGTGGGAAAAAAAAATGTAAATGTAAACGCCCTCCGGCTGAGGAGTCCAAGCGGCCGGAGGTCAGGGCGACAGCGAGAGAAAACGCCGGACTATCCGGGCTGTATCAAGCAGCACCGCCTTCTGCATGATAGCTGGAAGCATGCCCACATGGAGTTCCAACCGCCTCAGATGGTTAACGGTTATTATTTTTATTATTATTATTATTTTATATTTTTCTTTTAGTTATCACTCTTTTAACAGAGGTACAAGTTGGCACGGGCCAACTTGTATTATTAGTAGTTGCTTTTTGTATTATTATTATTATTATTATTATTATTATTATTATTATTATTATTATTATTATTATTATTATTATTATTATTATTATTATTATTATTATTATTATTATTATTATTATTATTATTATTATTATTATTATTATTATTATTATTATTATTATTATTATTATTATTATTATTATTATTATTATTATTATTATTATTATTATTATTATTATTATTATTATTATTATTGTTATTATTATCTATAATTAGCTATACATCTAGATGAACATAACTTCATATACATTGTTAGCACGTAAGAAGCACGTATTTATTAAATTAGGTTTATCAACAGCATATGCAGCTGTTGATAAACCTTATTTAACAAATAAAAAAGAAATAAAATGCAAGAATTTTGTTTTTATTTCTTAGTTTGACTAAAGGATTCATTATTATTAGGATTAGGCATATGCCGCTTCCCGTGAGAACTGAAATACGTCCGTACAAAGTCAGAGTTAAGATAATAATATTCTTTATTGTACGCCAGAGCACATATTATAAAACATGTAAAGATACAAAGTACAATTGGCGGCCTTATAGTTAAAGCAATTTCTTCCAGATACGACGACGGAAAGTTGCTGAAGGAAATAAGAGACGGGTATTCGGTGCAAATATGAATATTTATTAGTATTTATTAGTTGAAGTATATAAACAATTTCACAGAAATCGGATGAAGTCCTAGTTACCATACTATATTAATTCAAGTTAATATAGTATGGTAACTAGGACTTCCAACTAGGAGTTTATTCAAGTTATTTGCTAGTCATAATACCTTGCATGCGGCCAGCCACTTTATCCGATGGTCGATACCCCCCCTTTGTACCCCACAAAGGTTTTTGAATGGAGACCATCAACTGGCAAACGCAACTTAAGACGGCTCGCTAGACACACTGGATGAAGATGCCCGACGACAGACTAAAGACAGAGATAAGTTCGCCTTTGCACATGTTATTCAGTCGCCGTCGTCGTCAGGCTATACTAGTCCACTGCTGGACATAGCCCTCCCCTATAGAGCGGTGCGTTGTGCTATCATAGGGGGTAATGCCCATAATCCCCACGCTGGGCATGCGGGTTGGGGATCGCAGTTCGGGGGAATTGTACTGCAGGTGGCGCTGCTGCCCACCCCCCGGTTTCTGTCCATTAGTCACCTTTTACGACACCCACGTGAAGAATTGGGGAATTGTTATTCAGTGCTTCCAGTAAAAAGTTGTAAAATGACAATAAATAAACTTTTATTTTTTAAACCCTACTTCTAATTATGAACAACTTACGAACGTTGATCAAGCGAAGATGATCTATCAGGATCGTGGCAAGTGGCCGTCCCTGGTCTCTGCCTACCTGTCTAGGATACAGTCGTAGGGTTATGTATGTATGTACGTATGTATGTATGTATGTATGTATGTATGTATGTATGTATGTATGTATGTATGTATGTATGTATGTATGTATGTATGTATGTATGTATGTATGTATGTATGTATGTATGTATGTATGTATGTATGTATGTATGTATGTATGTATGTATGTATGTATGTATGTATGTATGTATGTATGTATGTATGTATGTACTTCTTATTGTTACATTTAAAAGAAAATGCAATATTACAGAAGATTAATTTAATATCTTTCAACTGATATATTTTTTTATGTAACATGTAAGAAATTTTATTACGTGTTATATCCTGTGAAATATTAGTGTGCAATAAATTATAATTAAGAAAATTTAAGTGCCGGGATGGACCAATGACTTTGTTACTAAATTATGTATATTTTTGAAACTATACAAGAAATACCACTCGCTAACTTGAAGGAAAACATCGTGAGGAAACCGGAGTGTTAGGGGTGTTCAAATGCCTCAGCGCTTGAAATTTCCTTGAAAGTGCTAAGGACAATTTTTCAAAAAGGTTTTTGTAAAGAGGTTCGAAATTTCACTGATGCTGGTGAGTCGCCCATTAGCTCAGTTAGAAAGAGCGCTGGCACGGATAGCCAGAGGTCCCGGGTTCGAATCCCGGCATGGGTGGAATTTTAGGCCTATAATAGGTTTTTAAAATTGATGATTTATTGTTCAGTGACTGGCCAGGTACCGAACTGTGCCCTTCGCCGAAGAAGCCAGCAGTTCACCCGGCGAACCACGCGGCATGGCGTGACCCGAGCAGATTACGGCGGGTTCCGGGCAGTCCGCACTAATTTAACCCTTCTAGCGCCCCGCGCGCTCGGAAAAAAGAAAGTTCAAAGGTACCGCATAGTGCAGGGTCATTTCGCACCGCCATTTTTTTGCATCTTTTTTGTGAACACAGTTCCACATTTCTCAAATTAGAGAAAGTACTACGTAATTATTCAATAAGTGTTATATATCACTACAATCTGCATAAAATGCCCTATCCGGTTATTATACTTGTAATGCTAATAAAATTATCAATAAACTTACATGATATTCAAATGACGAGATGAATTTCACTATCCACGCCATTTTGACACTACTTTGAACTTTGTCTCACTATTTTCACTAATTACTCATTCACTAGCACTGAACTAACACTTATAATATGATCTGCATATTATCTATTACTGTTTACACAATTTTCATACTCTAATTCACCAAAATAAAGCTATAAATGAATAATTACCAGGAAGAGGTAAAATGACACTGACCGCCCATACAAGCGGCACAATCCGGGCTAAAAGTTCGAGGCTTTTTTCACTTTCTTTTCCATCAAATACAACGAAACTATTATTTGAAACATAATCTACACACTTTTCCCAGTAATTTGATATATAACACATGAACAAATACGCAGCGTTGCCTTCTCTAAATAACTTATAAAACTTTAGCGAGCGGAGCAACTCACGACGAAAACGCAAAATGGCGTCTGACCTAGCAAGCTCATGTGGTTTCGATGATAATTCAATTTTTTTCCACGTCACGTCATTTGATTGGTTGGCGAAAGTAATCCTTACTAACCATTGGCCAATAAAACAACAGATATTGTCCATAGAGAATGCACAGAGCATAGATAAAAAGAGTCCAATCTGAGCGTTGCATAGTGTACATACGTCTGTACACTAAGCGCTTGGGGGATTGCGCGCGGCCGGATTGATTAGTGTACAGACGTATGTACACTAAACGCGAGAAGGGTTAAAACCTGGATGTTGCCACGAGACAGCTTGACGTTAACATAGCGTGTTTGTCTAAACCCTAAAGTCTAAAGTTCGAGCCGCGTGACTGGAGTTTTCCGTGCACACCGAAGCCATGGAGGTAGGATCGATTTGTTCAATATCTTCTTCTTCAGGCTATATTAGTCCACTGCTGGACATAGCCCTCCTTTAATGAACGCCATAGCGCAAGGTGGTATCAACATTGGTGGGTAATGCCCATAATCCCCACGCTGGGCATGCTGGTTGGGTATCGCAGTTTGGTGGAATTGTACTGCAGGGGGCGCTGCTGCTCACCCCCTGGTTTATGTCCCTTAGTCGCCTTTTACTTTTTTTTTGTTCAATATATAGGGTTATTTTTAGAAAGTGCAATTCCTGAAACATGTTGGTTAGAAACCTATTTAGAGGCTAAAAATTCCACCCATGCCGGGATTCGAACCCGCGACCTCTGACTATCCGTGCCAGAGGTCGAGTCGGGTTTGAAACCGGCGTGGGTGGAATTTTTAGCTTCTAAATAGGTTTTTAAAATTGTCCTTAGCACGGGTTAGTGCATTAAAAGAGTATAATCGTGTTGGTTAGAGTTTGTTCTAAGACTTTTGAAATTTCTAATCAATTTTACAAATTAAAACAAATTGGGGTGTTTTTGTGTAGCCTATACGAGTATAAAACCCGAGAAGCGTTCGTGGCCTAGTGCAACCGAGTAATTGGAATCAAGCACACGATTTAGCAGGCGCAGTCAGGTGCTGCAGACCATCCCGTGACTACCACTAGTGGCATTGTTTCCGAGCGCTTCCGTGTTTTGCAAGGCACTTTAAGGCGTTGGTGCCGGTTGTCTTGTAATGGCAGTCGTTAAGCCATGTCAGAGGCCTTATGAGCGGCTTGATAAATTCTGACTGGAATGTCCGGCACTATCTTACAATCCTCCACCAACCCGGACTTCGCCCCGTAGAGTATGGCTTAACCTTCTTGCGAGGCAGAAAAGACCCATTCCCCAGCAGTGGGGACATACAAAGGGTTTATATTGATATACGTCCCACTGCAGAGTACAGTTTTACTTTCAGAAATGAAATGAAATGAAATGAAAAGGTTTTATTCAAAGTAGCACAGAAACTGCGGCTTAATGAACGTTACAATTCAAACTAGGTGTCCATTTCAAAATCTAGATCATTTAGGAGAAAAAATGGACAAAAAAACTCCTAACTTAGTCTTTTCAAAAGTCCTTAATTAACATAGTTTACATAATTATTTTGAACATAGAACTCATACATTGTACTGGCTTTCATTCCAGACCTCATTGTCATCTAAATAATCCTTTATGTTATAGTAGCCCTTTTGGCACAAAGTGTGCTTAACATATTTTTTGAACCGCGATTCAGGCAAGCTTAATATATCTTCAGGGATTTTATTATAGAAGCGTATACAATGCCCCATGAAGGATGTATTAACCTTTGCCAGCCTAAATAGTGGGAACAAAAGTTTATGTTTATTTCTAGTATTTACATTGTGTTGGCTACCTAAAGTTTTAAAGTTACTGATATTTTTCCTAACGTACATAATGTTTTCATATATATACTGACTGGCAACTGTCAGGATGTTAGTTTCTTTAAAGAAATCTCTTAACGAATCTCTACTACCCAGCCTATAAATGAATCTGATCGCTCTCTTCTGCAAGACGAAGATGGTCTCAATGTCTGCTGCCCGTCCCCACAGTAGTATGCCATAGGACATAAGACTATGGAAGTAACTAAAATAAACAAGCCTAGCAGTTGCGACGTCAGTTAGTTCCCTAATTCTTTTGACTGCATATGCTGCTGAACTAAGCCTATTTGCTAATTTTTCTACATGAGGACCCCATTGAAGCTTTGCATCAATTGTGATACCTAGGAATACAGTTTCATTCACAAGGTCTAATTTGTCATTCCCCAGTAAAACATTGCTGTCTACCGTTTTGACATTTGGAAGAGTGAACTTTATACATTTCGTCTTTTTTGAATTTAACAATAAGTTATTAGAAGTAAACCAATTTAGTACCCGAGAGAGAGCATTATTTGTATTGTCAAGGTCATTTTCTTGTCTCTTAATTTTAAAAATAAGAGACGTGTCATCTGCAAATAATACTATCTCTGACATATTTTGAACCATGAACGGCAAATCATTTACATATACGAGGAAGAGGAACGGCCCCAAAATCGATCCCTGTGGCACTCCTATCCTGACCTCTGACCCTGAAGATTTAGTTCTATTTATATCAGCTCTTTGAACTCTCCCTTCTAAATATGATGTTATAAGTTTTAGGCTATTCCCGTTTATACCATAGTGCTTTAATTTTAAAAGAAGGGTTTTATGGTCAACGCAATCAAATGCTTTCGACAAGTCACAGAATACGCCTATAGCATCCTTGCGCTCTTCCCATGCACTAAATATATGTTTAACTAACATGACGCCGGCGTCCGTTGTAGAGCGCCCTTGCGTAAAGCCGAATTGCTGACCATGGAGAAGTTGATAGTCATTGAAATGTGTAAGCAGCTGACCTAGAACTATCTTCTCGAATATTTTACTCAAAACGGGTAGAACTGAGACTGGTCTGAAATTTGTGGGATCTTGCTTATCACCGCTTTTAAATAAAGGAACGAGCCTACTATATTTCATTAGATCAGGGAATATACCCTCATCTAAACATTTGTTAAAGATTTTGGCTAAATGGGGTGCTAGGGTATCGATTACTGAGCTAACTACTATTACTGACATACCCCATAAGTCCTCAGTTTTTTTAAGCTTTTAAGAAAGCTGTTTTTTAAGAAAGATAGAGTATGGGCTTAATTACCAGCCGTGCCTTCCACTGATTGGCAATTTCAAGCGCTGAGGGAGTTGAACACCTCACTATGTGTTCCTTCACAGTTAGAGAGTGGTGAAAGTTGCCAATTAGTTGGTTAGTTCACACTTACACTAACGTGTTTCTAGCTCAACAGTAAAAGCTTTCCATATACAGTTGACAGTTGCAATGGGGGCGCGATAACTGCGCGGAGCTTACAAATATTGTTCCACTGAATTATGTTTTAGACATGCACCCTTCAGGCTGCCTTGGGCCAATTAGAAGTGCAATAACGCTTAAACGGTTGGGCGTTTATTAGCCGAATATATGAAACTCTTTATTGTGTCTGGAATCAGAATATTATTTTAATCATCACGAAAAAAAGTGTTTTACTTATGTTCGTGATTAGTAAGATTTTAAATATATAACAGTTCAATTCATCTTCTATTCAGTATAGACGCATTAATATACGTGCAAGTTCAAGAAAAGAAAAGAAAACGTACGTAATACAGAGAGTATTGTAAAGAAGTTCGACATTTCATGCCGGTAGTCGCCCATTAGCTCAGTTGGGAGAGCGCTGGCACGGTTATCCAGAGATCGCGGATTCGAGTCCCGGCATGGGTGGAATTTTTAGCCTCTAAATAGGTTTTTAAAAAAGTTCAAGAGAGACAAACTATTATTAAAATGTCGCGTAGCAACTAAAATTAACGACTGTTACTAAGTTAAACATTAAATTGTTTTTGACAAACTTTGAAAAACTGCTGGCAGATGCTGGATGGGGCAAACGGAAGACAGGGCGCTATGGTGCTTAGTAAGGGAAGGCTATTTCCAGCAGTGGACTAATATAGCCTGAAGAAGAAGATGCTATTACGGATTACGCTGGTTCCACTAGGCCACGAAACGGTTGTGGCCTAGCGGAACGGATTGATTGGAACCAATCACTAAGGTTGAGCAACAAGAGGCGCTATCAGGTGTTGAATGGGTGGCATTTTTCCGAGCGTTTCCATGCTTCGTACGGTTCGTTAAGCTGTTGGTGCCGGCTGTCGTGTAATAGCAGTCGTGATGCCATTTCAGACGCCTTATGGGCGGCTTGATAACTTCTGACAATAAGGCTCGCATTGCAAGACAATGTACAATCCTCCACCAACCTGAACTTGGCTCTCGTAGTAGAGTATGGCTTAACTTGTGATGTAGGACGAGACCCGTGCCCCAACAGTGGGAAAAAATAAAGGGTTGATATCTGAGATTATGTTAAAATATCAATGGAGCTGTACATAAACACTATTTCTCATAAGAAATGTGAATCTCCCCAATTTGGGTGGTTTGTCTATATGTGTGGCTTATTTTGTAGATAAATACTCATCAAGCACCGGATATCCTAGTTTGGCGAATAAGGGAGTAGGTTGCTTGGGAATGAGTTAGTTGTAACAAAAAGAAATTGAAAAAAAATTGGTTATTAAAAATCGAGCAATACAGTACTTTTTTTTTTTTTTTTTTTTTTTTTTTTTTTTTTTTTTTTTTTTTTTTTTTTTTTTTTCCTTTTTTTTTTTTTTTTTTTTTTTTTTTTTTTTTTTTTTTTTTTTTTTTTTTCTTTTTTTTATTTGGAGTACCTACCTTACGAAACGCACAATATTGCTCCGTGTAATATTGCTTTAAAAATTCAGAACTAGTAAATTTATTTAGAAAAGTGCTGTTAATGTGTAGAGTGAACATAGCAGACACAGTGTAATTGTTATCTTTTAAAAATCTCCTTGGATATTGAAATAATTGAACTCAATTGAAGCCACATAACATCGGACAGATCAATCTACCCGCATTTATTAAAAACCAACAATATGGTAAAGTGCCTGATTTGTGGTAAATACATGCGCAGTGACGGCACAATATCGTGCTGCAAGTGTGAGGCGCAATACCATCGCGCCTGTGCAGGCCTTCCGGCCGCCGCGGGCGCTTCGACGCCGAAGGACTGGCTGTGTCCCGAGTGCAAGCGGCCGAAGAAGCCGCAGCCGGGAGCGGCCACCCCGCCGGCGGTGATCGTCGACCAGCCCCCTGCCGACGGTGCCCCTGCCGTGGATCTAAGTGTCCAGTTCCAGCTCTTCAGGGAGGAGTTATCACTCATAAGAGCTGAGCTTCGGGACTTTAGGTGCGAGTTCTCTCAGCTGAACACCACCATGGCGGCCTTCAACGGGCGAGTCACGTCCGTGGAGGAGCGACTGGAGGCAGTGGAGAAGAAGCTGACGGAGCGGACGGTAACGGCGGGCACTAAGGTGTTGGAGGATGCCATCGCGGACCTGCAGGGTCAGCTTCACGACCGCGACCAGGAGCTGTTGGCGAACGACGTGCAGGTGGCGAACTTGCCGGAGGAGCCGGGCGAGAGCGTCATGCACCTCGTGACCACCATCGGGGTGAAGCTCGGCGTGCCGCTGGACGAGCGCGACGTGGTGAGCGCGGTGCGGATGGGCGCGCGGCGCGACGGCGAGCGGCCGCGGCCTCTTGTGGTGCGGCTCGCGCGGCGAGCGACGCGCGACGATCTGCTCCGGGCGGCGCGGGTCCGCCGCGGCGTCACCACTGCCGATCTGGGCCTCGCCGGGGAGCCGCGCAGGTTCTACCTGAACGAGCGGCTCACTCGCCTGAACCGGCACCTGTTCGGCAAGGCCCGCGAGCGTGCCCGGGAACAGGGCTGGAAGCACGTCTGGACGCGGGACGGGAGGGTGCTCGTGCGTCAAGCCGACGGAGCGCCGCTTCACAGAATCCGGTCCGAGGCGGACTTAGGCCGTGTTTTTCCCGCGCCTGCGGTTTGAGCTTTATGGAGAATCTGTCGAAGTTAATAGTAGTTTTAATTGTAGATTTAAACAAAACATATTTTTCTACGTTGTGATCGTGTATAGTCTTACTATATATTACCTTTTGGTTATCTTCTTCTTATTTGTTAGTGTATATTTCCTCCTTTTTGGGCAGAGTGTCCCCGCAGTTATCGACGGGTCGTCGACCTTCAGCTCATCACGTCGGCATTCATTCATCTGTAACAAAATAAGAATTATATGTATAAAAAACACTATAGCAAATATTGTATGTAATCATTATTATAATTATAACAAAGAGTATATTTATAAAATATTTTATTTTATACGAGTATATCTATTGTTTGTAAGTAAGTATATTACTTTTATATTGATAATACAATATCTACGTATATATATTGAAATAGTTTATGTATTATTTTATGTACTTACATTGGTAATCATGCAGGAATTTCCTTTTTCAATTCGCGCTTCTCTCTAAACGTTTCACGGTTGGATTATTTAATGCAGGGTCCTTGGGTACTGGACATGACGAGTTCATCTCTGCTGTACTGACGCTAGCCCCTGACGTAGTTGCCATCAATGAGACGTGGCTGCGGCAGGGTGAGGAAGGACGCGCTCCCGCCGTGCCCGGCTTCAGACTGCGCCACACGCCGCGGCCGATCCGCGTCCGCGCACGCGGCGGCGGGGTGGGGTTCTATCTGCGCAATGGGTTGGCGGCGCGCGTCGCCCCGCACCCTCCCGCGGACACTGTCGAGCAGATGTGGCTACGACTGACTATAAACAGGACTAGACTAATTATTGGTACCGCTTATCGCCCACCCTGGCATGACGCGGACACCTTTTTTGACGCAATAACTGAATCGGTGACTTCTTTTACTAACTACGATCGACTTGTTTTATTAGGGGATTTTAACGTAAATTATACTGACAAACGCGACACAAACTACAGATCACTCGACGAGTTTTTATTGACTGTTAATCTGAAACAAATTATTGACCAACCGACGCACTTTACAGATCACAGTCAGACTACAATTGACTTAATATGCACCGACTCTCGAGTACTTAAAACAGACATAAGACACATACCCGATTTAGGCCGACATGCTCTTGTTTCTGTTGAAATCGACGTGAAACGACAGAAGCCCATCCCCCGACGAATCATTTACCGACCTTTAAAAGACATGGACTTGGTTGAGTTTAATAAAGACCTGACCGCGATAGACTGGGCACAGATTTTACTTCTTGACAACGTTGACGATATGCTGAGTTTGTTCAATGACCACTTACTAGGACTTTTTGACAAACACGCACCTGAGAAGACAGTGATGGTCAGAGAGGGTCCGAAACCGTGGCTCACCAGCAATGTACTGCTTATGATGCGACTACGTAATGAAGCCCATGACCGATACAAACAGACAAAGGACGAAGCACATAAGCAGTACTACAAACAGTTAAAGCACATGGTTATCGCAGCGATCCACCACGAAAAAAGGGCCTTCTTTGAACATCACATTAATGACAAAACTATTGACTCTAAGACTCTGTGGAAGAACTTGAAGCGTCACGTTGTTCCAGACCAACGCACTGTGGAGTTGCCGGTGCACTTCAATGACCCTGACA
The DNA here is from genome assembly GCA_934045075.1 of Yponomeuta sedellus. NCBI lineage: Eukaryota > Metazoa > Arthropoda > Insecta > Lepidoptera > Yponomeutidae > Yponomeuta > Yponomeuta sedellus. Next base: position 17,494,346 of record OW203735.1, read on the forward strand.
AAATTAACGACCATTTCCTGGACATACCTGGCAATTCCAAATTGAATATTTCTGACTTGACTTTCTTTGAATTTGGACGACACACAGACAAGACATTCAAACTCAGCAATGTAACTACCGACAAAATCGCAAAAATTGTTATGACTATACGAACTAAAGCCAAGGGTATGGATGGTATTGACAGTGACATGATAGTTATGACTATGCCGACAACTCTGGACGTTCTGACTTCAATTGTCAACAGGAGCATAGACACAATGACTTTTCCGACACAGTGGAAGATGGCTAAGGTCACGCCATTACCCAAAAAACCCAACCCTACCCACATTTCACAGCTCCGCCCAGTCAGTATCCTTCCTTGCACATCGAAGATAATAGAGAGGGTGGTTTGCGAACAGCTGTCGGAATATCTTGAGAAATACGGCATTTTGCCGGAACGGCAATCGGGCTTTCGCAAGGGCCGTTCCACTGCTACCGCCTTGCTCGATGTTGTCGACAATATCCTGCAAGCGCGGGATATCGGCAAAAGCACATTGTTAGTCCTGCTTGATTTCTCAAGAGCTTTCGATTGCTTGAGCATCCCCCTACTATTATCTAAGATGTCGTACTACGGGTTTGACAATGCGACGGTTCGGTGGTTTGACAGTTACCTGTCGGGTCGGTCGCAGGTCGTTGGGTTGCGTGCGATGAACGGGAGGACTCTGCTGTCATCCTCTAGTCCAATGACTCGGGGAGTGCCGCAGGGATCAATCCTGGGGCCCCTGCTCTTTGCATTGTATAGTGCAGACATCGTCAACAATGTGAAGAGTAGTAGCTATCATCTCTACGCTGACGATGTGCAGCTGTATGCCTCCGTCACTCCTAACGGTGCGGCGGAGTGTGTACGCTGTATCAATGACGAGCTTGAACGGATTGCGAGCTGGTCAGACAGGAGCTGTCTGGTGCTTAACCCAAGCAAGTCCAAGTACATGGTACTTGGTACTAAATGTCAAATTCGTAGTACACTGGAAACTCTGACTACCGAGAATGTAGCCATCAGGGGCAAACACGTAGAACGGGTGGTAGAGGTTAAAAACCTGGGCGTTCTGATGGATGGTGAGCTACGCTTCGAGAAACACATCGCTGGAGTGGTGAGCAACTGCTTCTATCGCCTCAAAGTACTTTATAATGTGCGTGATTACCTTAGTGTGGATTTGCGTATCCACCTATGTGAATCACTCATACTATCAAGGTTGAACTACTGTGACGTTGTCTATGGTGGTTGCATTCTTGGTCGTACACAGAGGTTGATACAACGAGTTCAGAACGCTTGCGCTCGTTTCTGTTTCCGCATCCCTCCTCGATCCCATGTCAGTCCATACTTGGACGAAGCAAACCTCTTAAACATGCAGGCGCGTAGGCAGCTGCACTTTGCAACGTTGCTGTTCGGTGTCGTCCGGTGGAAAGCCCCCACCTACCTTTACGATAAACTCAATTGGTCAGGACGCGATCAAAGGTATGGGGCGAGGGCTGTCATGCCGGCGTACCGGACCGCAGCGTTTCGAGGAAGTTTTAGGTTTGCGGCGTCTAAGTGTTGGAATGATCTCCCTCCCCCTCTCCGCAGTGTGACTAGTAGGAATACATTTAAGCGAAAGCTGAAAATGTGCCTGCTATCCCTGCGGAAACACCCTCCTTAACCGAATCCCCCTGCAGTTCGCCTTTTAAGTATATATATATATATATTATATATATATGGTTTTTCTCCTTTATGTTATGTTAACTTTAATTACATTAAGCTATTTTAATAATTCCAATATGTACTTATTTGTTATTTCTTTGCTTATAATTTTTTATTGCTACATATTTTTATTATCATATTATGTGCATTGTTACTTAGATATTCTATATTTAGTATATTTCACAGCATATTCTATTCTATTGACATTGTTTTATAAATATTATTTTTATGTAAGATCTGTATGTAGGTATATTCTATACGTTATGTATAAATTGAAGAATAGGTGCTGACTGAAAATCAGTGTTGCAGGCCCAGCCTGCAGCAAATGCTGAGTCAGCTACCTGTTTGTGGCTGCGGAGATACAATGCCCTTCTAAATTGTAAATGTTTGTTTTATATCGTATTCTTTGTTATATAATATTTTTCTTTGTTCTTTCTTTTCTTATTTGTCTGTATTATTTTAATATCGTTATGTGTGTTATGTGTATTGTATCTTTGTGGCTTCAAATAAATGTCTCTCTCTCTCTCTCTCTCTCTCTCAGTTATGATCAATTGCAACTCCCACACTAGGCACAGCCTGTGTCGTGGAAGTCGGGTAGGATACGCAAAACTATAATTAGCACCGGTTGACACAACGAAACAATATCGAGTATCAAGTAGGTGTAAACAAAAACAGTGCTACTATGGACTCGTGGGCTGCCGCAATAGGCCGAGCCTGTGACGCGGACAACCATATTGTAATTCGTACGTCTATTTAAGTAAACATTAAGTAAACATTTTATACAGTTAGGTACAACACACATCCATTTTAAATACTAATTTCCATTTAGTGGTACTTCTACCAGTAAGTATTTCGTGAAATGAGTGTATTTCGTATACACAACCTTTGTGCCACCAGTAGACGTCTAGATACCACTTAGAAACTAGATACTCTTACCAACTTATGTATTAAATTTAAGACAATTTGAGAAAAAATGGTCACAGTGGAGTTTTCTCATCTCGAAACAAAGACAACAATATGAAATGAAATGAAAAGGTTTTATTCAAAGTAGCGCAAAAAATGCGGCTTAATGAACGTTACAATTCAAACTAGGAGTCAATTTCCAAATCTAGATAATTTTGGAGAAAAAATGGACAAAAAAACTCCAAACTTACCCCCTTATTCATAATAGTCTGTTAACTTTAAGCAATGCTTATTCTCACTCTGTCCTCTTCTATTGACCTAAGTCAGAATGAAAGAGAACACTCTTTAGCAGCTGTTTTAAGCTAGCGGACTATTATGAATAAGGGGGTTAGTGTTTTCAAAGTCCTTAATTAACCTTAATAACATCAGGAATTTACATCAGAATGTCAATTCTTTACGTTGAAATCAATTCAATACAAGCATCATGCTTGTAAAATTTTCCTTTAATGAGTTTGATAGTGATATTTGTCTCTTCTGAAATTTAGGTTCTAAATCTTCAAGCATGGGTAGGTACGCGAGTTTGATTCGCACTTAACAGCCTGATATATATCAATCAATCAAAGTTTTTTATTCTAAGATAAACTGAGACTTATTGAAGGTTACAAGTTAAACTAGGTGCCCATATAAAGTTTTAGACCAGTTTGGAGAAAAATTTTACAAAAAAACTCCAAACTATACTATTTTTATTTTTAATGCACTAATCCGTGCTAAGGACAATTTTAAGCCTCTAAATATGTTTTTAAAACTCCAAACTTAGTATTTTCAAAGTCCTTAATTAACAGAGTTTACAAAATTATTTTAAAAATAGATCTCATGCATTGTACTGTATTTAATTCCAGACATCATTGCCATCTGAATAATCCTTTATGTTATAGTAGCCCTATTGGCACAAAGTGTACTTTAGAACTTCCATACAGCACAACTTTACTGCATGGAAGTTCTAAAGTACAATTCTAAAGTGCCAATAATATACTATAATGTAAAGGATTATTTAGATTACCTCAGTTTGCTTGTTTACGTATGTAGCAAGTATAAGTAGTAACTTATCCTAGTCACATACTGTAACACCATTGGTAATGGTGGAATCCTCAGCTGGAATCGAACCACCAAATCCTTTGATCTAGGTATAATCAACAATCGCATCACCGCAAGACAAACAAGACAATAAAATAGCGCTAACTACTACTAATATAACATAATAAAACTGCAGGCAAAGCTGTTACTTACACACGTTTATAGCTACAAACTTATAGAAGACAATAAACCTGTAGTGCTAACCACTTCTGAAGGCAGGAACTTTGTTAATATGGTCGTTATTAGTGCGACGTCCTTGAAACGTTCGGCAGACAATATCGACTCGAGGGTGCGGACGCATTTCCATTATATCGAGTGAACGTTTTCAATAGTACCTTATGGTACAGTCTGTTAGCTATTAGAATATGCTTCGGCTACTGTCGGATAGAATCGGATACATTCCTGTAATAGAAATATCGGAACTAATATGACACTTAATTTACATAACAGGTATATGATATACAGGTTTGCTCGATGCTCCAATGATGTAAAAATTCTACCTATGCCGGGACTCGAACCCACGACCTCAGGCTAACCGTGCCAGCGCTCTCCTAAATGAGCTAATGGGAGAACACTGTCATCACCGTCACCGTGAAACTTCGAACCTCTTTACAATCTAACTAACAAATCTTTCTGTATTCGTTATCAACCCTTGTATGTCCCCACTGCTGGGGCACGGGTCTCTTCCTGCATCGCAGGAAGGTTAGGCCATACTCCACCACGGGGGCCAAGTCCGGGTTGGTGGAGGATTGTAAGACAGTGGCGGGCCTCACTGTCAGAAGTTATCAAGCCGCCCATAAGGCCTCTGACATGGCTTAACGACTGCCATTATATGACAGCCGGCACCAACGGCTTAACGTGCCTTGCGAAGCACGGAAGCGCTCGGAAAAATGCCACTAGCGGTAGTCACGGGATGCTCGCCCATCCCGTACCTGACCGCGCCTGTTGTTGCTTAACCAAGTGATTGATTCCAATCACTCGGTTCGCCTAGGCCACGAGCGCTTCGTGGCCTTGTCTGTATTACTAACAAAATAATTTATTCCTTTTTTAACACTTAACATTTACATACAGGCACAAACATTGATTCTCGCCCCATACTAGGATGCCCAGTGTCGTGGGAACCAGAAACAACAACATCACAAACATGTAAACATCCAAGACCTGGAGTTTTTTTTTTGTCCCCAGCCGGGATTTGAACCCAGGACCTCTTGCATGGTAGGCATATGCACTACCGCTACGCCACAGAGGTCGTCAAATTCTTACCGTCGCTTCTTAGTATAGCAAGGCAAAAGCGTGTGTGCTTAAAGAATGTACGAAAAACAAGTGATTCGTTTATCAATTACATACAAATCATAAATTAAGCCAGCTCGATTAAAATAGGAACAGTAAAATTTTTGTTGAAAAATACAAAAAGTACCTACTTGAATGAAAAAATAATAAAAAAAAATTGATTGCACTAAAAAAATATTTTTTACAAAGGCAAGCTTAACACTAGATAGTATTTCCTTCCAGCTAACCAGTAAACAATATAATATAGGAGTGATTTATTACATGAACTAGATTAACTAAATAATACAAACTAAATAAATGCACAAACGTATATAAACTACCAATAAGTATTTACTGCCGTTTTCCCTTATCTTACCGTGTTGTCCAGTGGAAACCAGTCCGAAGGTGGAAACCGGAAGGGGTTAATATTGTCACCGATACTAACACAGGTGTTGCATTGTTATAGAACTACTAACTTAATTGTACGTGGTTAGTCGTAGTTAGTGGGGATTATATGTAGCGGTTGGTACAGTTTTTTTTCCTGTCAAACGGAGTTAAGAACTGTTACTGGTTAACATAATAAATAATAGATTAGATTATAAAATTCTTTATTGCACAATAAGCATATTTGTACAAAGGCGAGCTTAATACTAATGAGTATTTTCTTCCAGCTAACCTTGGGTTATAATATTCAAATTCAAAAATGTTTTATTCAAAGTAGCACAGATACTAAAAGTTAATGAATATTACAAACTAAACTAGACGTCCATTTCAAAACCTAGATCATTATGGAGAAAAAGTAGACAAAAAAACTCAACTTAGTCTTTTCAAAGTTCTTAATTTACAAAGTGTAGATGATTATTTTAATACTATTATTAAATATATTATTATATATTCGAATAATACGTCATTCCTGAAATAAGTTTGTTTTATGAGGTGGTTTAAACTAAAGTGTAAAAATATCTATTCAGCTTTTTAGCAATTACTGAGATACTGCAGATAAACTAGTCGAACGCCTTTATTTCAGCTATAAATTCCCGTCGTGTGTAAAAATACTTAGTTACTGAATTCAAAAACCTTTGCAAAAATAATAGGCTTCTTAAAAATAACTGAAAATAAACAATACATAATAATAAGAAAAAAACAAATCATAAGACGGAGCTTACACGTTAAATCTAGCGTCAGTTCATTCAAAGACTGATGGCTGTCTGATTGTCTATTCAGTGGACTGATGGATCAGTGTCACGTTGCATGTTTTCTCAAATGACGTACGTACAGGCAGCGACGTAATACAGAGAATAGTGTAAAGAGGTTCGAAATTTCACTGATGCCGGTGAGTCGCCCATTGGCTCAATTGGTAGAGCGCTAGCACGGATAGCCAGAGGTTGCGGGTTCGAATCCCGGCATGGGTGAAATTTTTAGCCTCTAAATAGGTTTTTAAGTTTGTCCTTAGCACGGGTTAGTGCATTAAAAATAAAAATAGCATAATCATGTGGGTACAGTGATATCGTTCCGATGTAAAACCTAACTGCAAAGTAGGTAGTCGGGGCTGTAAGTGATGCAATTTGTTTAAGCCAGATGTCGCTGCCTGTACGTAATACAGAGAATAGTAGAGGTTCGAAATTTCACTGATGCCGGTGAGTCGCCCATTGGCTCAATTGGTAGAGCGCAGGCACGGATAGCCAGAGGTTGCGGGTTCGAATCCCGGCATGGGTGAAATTTTTAGCCTCTAAATACGTTTTTAAACAGATTATCTATTGTTTAATGGTTTTTAATGATCTAATACATAGCTTTTTAAATAGTTTCGTGTACATGTTTTTTTTTTGTAACTAATCTTGATAGGTACAATAGAAACTGAGAAAGAA